>JASDQU010100847.1:210860-267277 GCA_032191745.1 Picea mariana
TCAATCGATTTTTCACTTTTCTTTCATTAACAATCTTAATCTACTTTATAGAGACCAGTTGTTGTATATTCTTATGAAAACATTAGTGCATCCAGAGATCTTATTACGAATTTCTTCATTCATCAGATGTCTATTAAGCAGTGATTCAGTGTAGTAATAACCAAATAAACTAACACAGATGAATAGGACACATGAACACCAGAATTTAAGGTGGAAACCCAAATCGGGAGAAAACCACCGTTGTTGTTGTCTCTGTCTTCAATGATTATTATTAAGAAAACATTCTACAACAATGTACTAGTGCAGACTCATACTAGTACGCAGGCTTCTACCTGCTGAAGGCTACAACCTTCTCTCGTTTACCAACCTTTCCTGGAAGGGAGCTTCAACCCCCTGAAGATAACACCAGTTTCTACTGGTAGATGGCTATTATTGAAGGGTTTAACCCTCATACTCACTGCTGACCACGTTTCATTAATTTTCACACTGGATCAGGCAGTTTCATCTAGTGGTTATGACAACAACAGAAATTATCTCTAGAGTAAACACAAATCTACAGTCTGTTAGGCAGCTGCGAAAACTTCCTAAACACACATTAAACAAATCAATAAACCTGGATATAATACCGCAGCTCTCGTGGTTGTTAAACCCACGGCCAAGAACTCCCTGTCAGTGTAGATCTGCCGCCTGACTGCCATAATGAGGTTCCTCCATCCTCAAACCTTCCATCCGTCCAGCACAAAAGAACTCAGCCACTTGTAGATATCCCCTCTGCCAGAAAATGGCCTCCGCGTCCTCCAAAAAGACCTCTATGACCTATCACCGTCCTCTTTTACCTTTGTGAAAATTCCATCTAGGAAGAGCATCGACCCCTTCTTAAATCCATGGGTCAATACCACTCAACCGTCACAATTCCTATTGCTCCGGGTCCATATTTATTGTTCAGGGGCAATCGGGTCTCAAACAAAATTTGAATACTTACGCGCGCCTTTCATACTGACAATTGGCCTCCACTGATCGAGGTTTCGCGGTTAGCGACTTCAATGTGCACGCTCTCCTTGCTCCCGGAATCTTCGAAATCCCAATGCCGACTATTTCCAGGTTGCTGACACCTGTCCACCACTGGTTCCACCTTTGGCCCACTCGACTCTCCTATCGGGATATCGCGTATCGCAATTTCACGATATCTGATGCCATTGTTCACGGGACTCGCAAAACTCAGATTCCCGATTTTCCGATGAACAAAATGCCGACGGCACCTTGATCTTCGACACCTGTCCCTCAGATGGACGGTCCTGATCCCTTTGGGATTTCGAGACTTTCGATGTCTCGTTTCTTTCGACCTCAGGAACTTCGATTTCCTGATGGCCAATATGTCGATGGTGCCTTGATCCTTTTCCACCTGTCCTTGCAGATGGATGGTCCCTATTCCTCCATACTCCTTCCACCCGATCCCCGAAATTTCGTATAGAGCTGTGATCAACGGTCCTGGTGTGATCTTGAATTAACAGTTGCGATTGAATCGCAATATCACGTTTCGCGATTGCGGGGTTTTCATTGTCGAGTGATTTGGACATTTCAAAGTCCCGAACCCCGATACTCTGCTGACGTCACACGTGGTTTGACACGTGTTAAATTCTGCCACGTGTCATTCTGATTTGTGACTTACATATGTCTGAAGTGTTGAATCTGTTTGACACTTGTCACTACCTGGTTGGGCCACGTGTTGCTTAGCTGACATAGTCTGTTGACGTGGGTTGAGTCGATGGTCTAGATCATGTCTGGATTTGACGGTCTAGATTTACTCGTGATTTCGTGTTTCGCGACATCGGGGTTTTTGATGTCAAGTGACTTTGTCATTTCAAAGTCCCGATCCCCGATGCCAATGCGCCCCTTTCCACGCGCTAGCCCTGCTGGCTATAGGCCTTGGCCTACATGACCATCTACACATGACCTTGGTCAAACCTCTCATCAGGGTTTCGGTGTTTTGATGTCACCATGCACATGCCTCTGGGATTCCCGATCCTCTGATGCCACCTGTCCTCTATGCTGTCACCTGGACCCCACTAGGTGCTTACCTCCGTCGGGAAATCGCGTATCGGGATATCGCGATTCTCGCGGTTGTGAGTCTCTCGTCACCGAGAAATCCGAAACACCAAATACCAACTCGTCCAGATCTCCTGCCACGTGTTCTCACAAATGGACGGTTCAAACCTCCTATCGGGAAATCGCGAATCGTGATTCCAATATACAAGAGTTCCACGTCCACGGAAACTCTGATTTTCTGATGAGATGACCTCCGACTCTCCTCCGGATGTCTGACGCGTGGCTCCTATGGAGATCACTGCACAGTAGGATTTAACCCCTGCACGACTCTTACAGATCCGACGACTGTCGATTTTTCTTCTCAGATCCTACAGCTGTCGGCGATGCTCTACAGCAAACATACAACCACCATACACTAAATTTCTTATATGAAAACTCTTCTTCCTCCTTTGCCTAATCCTTTGCCATCAATGACAATATTTCCAACAGGAAGCCAAACTAGAAGCTAAAAAGGAAGCTAATCTGGAAGCTAAACTAGAAACTAAACTAGGAGCTAAATTAGACGCTAATTGGGGCACTAAACTAGGCACTAATAGCGCCTAGTTTAGGTATGCAATGGTATGGTATTGGTATGCAATGGTACAATATTGGTATGGTATTTGTATTGTTATTGGTTTGCAATTGTATGGTATTGGTATTGGTATTTTATTGGTATGGTATGGTATGGTATGGTATTGTATTAGTACGGTATTGATATGGTATGGTATGGTATTGGTATTGGTATTGGTATGCAATGGTATTGGCCGTATTGGTATGCAATGGTATTGGTAATGGTATTGGTATTGGTATTGGCAAGGCATAAGGGTATTGGCAATGCATATTGGTATTGGTTTTGGTATGGTATTGGTATTGGTATGGTATTTGTATGCATATCATTGCCAATGCATACTGTTAGCGCCAATTCTTGCAAGGGGGGTGTTTCTCTCCAATTTTAGGCCCTTGGTGTAAAATGCATAGAAATGGGGTTTAAAAACCCATCAAATGCGTTTTATTCAAAGGCCGCAATCATGAGTGCCAAGCGCAGCACACAGAAGAAGTCCATTTCGAGTTAAAAATCAAGCAGATGGGCAATTTTTGTTTTCAGCGGTGTGGATCCATTGATGGAGTAGATCAACGGTCATCGAGTAAGCCAGAGCCACGGAGTTGCACGAGGTTTAACGCATGGGCTCATCCCTTAGGGCCAAAGTCACGAAATGATCGTGGTCATCCGATCCAGTCGGGATACGTGGCACCTGATTAAGTCCAGTCGCCATCTCAGCTATCGCGATTTTGAAATGCAAGGGTCAACTCCCTTCCATCCATGATACGTGAGATGCGAAGGTGCCTTTGGGTGTGGGCCCACGGTCATAGAACAAGGTCATATGGAAAGGTAGTTGGAGGAAGAGGAGCTAGAACTCCCAGTGGGAGAATTCCCAAAAGGATTAGGACCATTAGTCTTGAAGGATACGTGGCACCTGATTAAGTTTGGTCACCATCTTGGCTATCGCAACTTTGAAATACAAGGGTCGACTCCATTCCATCCATGATACGCGAGATGAGAAGGCGCCTTGGGTGCAGGCCCACGGTCATAGCACAAGGTCATATGGAAAGACGGTTGGAGGAATAGGAGCGAGAACTCCTGGTGGGAGAATTCCTGAAAGGATCGAGACCGTTAGTCTTGAAGGATACGTGGTGCCTGATTAAGTCCGGTTGCCATCTCGGCTATCATGACTTTGAAATACAAGGGTCGACTCCCTTCCATCCACGATACGCGAGATGTGAAGGTGCCTTTAGGTGTGGGCCCATGGTCATAGCACAAGGTCGTATGGAAAGGCGGTTAGAGGAAGAGGAGCTAGAACTCCCGGTGGGAGAATTTCCGAAAGGATCGGGACCGTTAGTCTTGAAGGATACGTGGTGCCTGATTAAGTCCGGTCGCCATCTTGGCTATCACGACTTTGAAATACAAGGGTCGACTCCCTTCCATCCAAAATACACGAGATGCGAAGGTGCCTTTGGGTGTGGGCCCACGGTCATAGCGCCAGGGTTGTATGGAGTATCGCCAAAGAAAGTGAGCACGCAGGGCCAGGGTTGTTCAATGGAAAAATGATCGTGGCTATCAGTTTTTAAAACCGATCCAACCGTTGATCCTGGAGGGTCGTTTCGTGAGTTTGGGCACCAGGAAATTTGAAGGCAGGGGAAGTAGGAATCCCCGAAAGAAGAAATGTCGAAACGCCCTTGGAGAGAGGTGTCAGGTCATGGCCCTGGGTTACATTGATGGCAGTGTTAGAAGAAAGGGAGGCAAGCCTCCGAGCCTTAGAGAGCAGGCACGTGGTCTTCTTTTGATCATATCATCTCGGCCACTCCCTAGGAAAGCAGTTAATGAAAATCGAGCAAGTAGATGAAACCTCAGCTCGAGCCATAAATGGAAGGTATGGGAGGCCTGGAGCAATCAGCCCGTGGTACCCTTGTGTGCAGGTCCCCCTTGCAAGAGCCATGTTGAGTTAAGGTGGCGTCTGACGAAGGAGTTCCATCTAGGTTTGACTAAAGAGACGCCACACCTTGGAGGTTCGAGCACGCCTCTGTTGGGCAAATTTTTCTGAGTATATATACTTAGTTTTTCTATTTTTGTAAGGATCGATGGTAGAGAAAATCTCCCAATTGTAAAACTTTAACAAATCCTCTTGTTCTCTGGTTATAGACTGACATTTTGATACTTCCTGTTTAATGACAGCCAACCTCCTCCTTTCCTTTTTCCTCTGAATCTTAAATCCTGGGCACAGATGATCCAGTTGGGTGTTGTAATAACTATATGATGCATGTTTGATTATATTAGTTCTGCAATGTTTTAAGTTTACTTTGAAGTTTCTCGGGTCTGAGAGGATCTCATATCTGAGACTTTTCCCCTTTAAAGGCCTACTAGAAGACCGGATGTCCAGAGCAGACTCTATTTCCCTTTTCTTTCCCTCCACTTACTCACCACTATGCAAAAATTACTGGCTTAAGTTAGATCAAGACCTCACATGTCTTTGTTGTTCCAACCCAGTTTTCTGAGTTAAACGATATTGTTCCAAGTTTACCTCCATTCGATCGCCCTTTATAAACAAATAGTGACATAAACTGATGGGCATCAAACTTACTCCTGCTGCAATCCAAGAGTGACTTTTGACGCCAATACATACCATTTCCGTGCTACGGTATTGATATTGGTATAGTATTGGTATTGGTATGGTATTGGTATGCATATCATTGCCAATGCATGCCATTGTCGTGCAATGGTATGCAATTGTATTGGTATTGGTATGCAATGGTACGGTATTGGTATGGTATTTGTATTGTTATTGGTATGCAATGGTATGGTATTGGTATTGGTATGTTATTGGTATGGTATGGTATGGTATTGGTATTGGTATTGGTATGCAATGGTATTGGCCGTATTGGTATGCAATGGTATTGGAAATGGTATTGGTATTGGTATTGGCAAGGCATAAGGGTATTGGCAATGCATATTGGTATTGGTATTGGTATGGTATTGGTATGTGTATCATTGCCAATGCATACCATTTCTATGCAATGGTATGCAATGGTATTGGTATTGGTATGCAATGGTATGGTATTGGTATGGTACTGGTATTGGTATTGTTATTGGTATTGGTATGGTATTGGTATTTGTATTGGTATTTGTAATGGTATTGGTATTTGTATTGGTATTTGTATGGTATGGTATGGTATCGGTATTGATATTGGTATATTATTGGCATTAGTATATATTGGTATTGGTATTAGAATGGTATCGTATTGGTATTGGTATGATGTTGAAGATGGTTATGTTTAGGCACAAGAAGACAACAATCCAGAGTTAGATGATTTTATGGAAGACAATTACAATATCGATGGTATAGAAAATGATGATCCAAATTATACATCTGGTAACAATATAGATGGTCTACAATCAAATTTCAATGATGATGAAGATAATGTAGATCAAGAAGAGGATGATGATAATATTAAATACTTGAAAGAACATATGAACATTGACAATGATAAATTGGATGACATTGTTGCAGACAATAATGTTAATGACCAAGACTTCTAAATTTTCAAAATTGTTTGTAATTCAATTTTTAAAATGACGTTGATTCTTATGGCCCAAACTTTCATGAAATTCTTCAATATTATTTCCAACGATACAAATTACTTTTGGAAATATCCTTAAAGTGTTCAATCTTTTCTATGAATTGTTGGCAAAAAAAAAAAAGGTTTACTTATATAAGAGTTAGCATGGTTAGTGGTCATTTATTGGCAATTGTTAAAAAATATAATTAAATGTATCGTATATGTAAATCAATGTAAATCCAGGCAATTAGGCTAATTAATGTATCCAAAGTTTATTCTTTAATTTATATTTTAAAACAAATTGAAATATTTCACTAAGCTTAAACCTAAGACCTTAACCTTTATACCATCTAATCCCTAACCCCTTGAAACATGGACGATCTTGAAGATTATGTGGGGACATCAGACATCCTTGAGTCTTGAAACCCTCCCATACCATCAAGTGACATGTGCCTAGTATAACCATGCCAAATTTTGACGCATACATGCACAGCTTGGAGAAATTTCAATGTTGGCCTCATTCATTGGTAACCATGTAGGGTCGATTGATGTCATTAATCCCTTCACCCGATATAATCCCTAAACCATTAAAAATTAAACCACTTGCATGTTGGACCCTATAAAATTATTTTGGGCTGTCTCAACTTAATAGAATCATGGTTTATTAATCATCAGGTTTCGTTGTAAAGATGGGTATGTCAAGTTTGATCTTTGTTGGCATGGATGGAGAAATTGGGTCATGATGAATATGATGATGATGATGATGGAAATGACAACCATGATGATGGAAATGATTAAGATAATGATGTCCCTAAGTCTTAACAACCTCCCATACCATCAAGGCATGCGCCTGGTGTAAACATGTAAAATTACAATGCATACAGTCACATTTTGAAGAAAATTCAACATTGGTCCCATTCACTGCTCATTGTGCGAGGTTGGTGGATGACATTGGTGATGGGCATGTTGGAAGTTCCAAGACATTTAAAGAGAGTTTTGACAAAGATGAATGTTAATGAAAATGTGGATGATCTCAAAGATTATGTGGGGACATCAATATACATCCTTGAGTCTTGAAACCCTCTCATACCGTCAAGGCATGTGTCTAGTCTAACCATGTCAAATGTCGACGCATACATGCACATATTGAAGAAATTTCAATGTTGGCCCATTCATTGCTCACTATGTGGGGTCAGTGCATGACATTTGTGGTGGGTGAATTGGAAGTTCCATGACACTTCAAGAGAGTTCCAACAAAAATTCTATAGATGGAAACAACGAATGATGACAATGAGACGCCCATTATGAACGTTGATGCAAACATGGACGATCTCAAAGATTGTGTGGGGACATCATAAATATTTGAGTCTTGAAACCCTCCCATATTGTCAAGGCATGTGTCTAGTCTAACCATGTCAAATTTTGACGCATACATGAACATATTGAAGAAATTTTAACGTTGGCCCCATTCACTGGTCACTATGTGGGGTCGATGCATGACATTTGTGGTGGGTGAATTGGAAGTTCCATGACATTTCAAGAGAGTTCCAACAAAGATTATACATATGGAAACGACAAATGATGACAATGAGACATCCATTATGAACATTGATGCAAACATGGATGATCTCAAATATTATGTGGGGACATTAGACATCCTTGAGTCTTGAAACCCTCCCATACCATCAAGGCATGTGTCTAGTCTAACCATGTCGAATTTCGATGCATACATGCACAATTTGAAGAAATTTCAACGTTGGCCCCATTCATTGCTCACTGTACGAGGTCGATGCAAGATGACATTGGTGATGGGTGTATTGGAAGTGTCATGACATTTCAAGAGAGTTCCGACAAAGATTCTATATATGGAAATAACGAATGATGACAATGAGAAATCCATTATATTGAACATTGATGCAAAAATGGACGATCTCAAATATTATGTGGGGACATCAAACATCCTTAAGTCTTGAAACCCTCCCATACCATCAAGGAAACTATCTAGTCTAACCATGTCAAATTTCAACGCATACGGGAACATATTGAAAAAATTTCAACGTTGGCCCCATTCGCTACTCATTGTGTAGGTTCGGTGGAAGAAATTTGTGATGGGTGTATTGGAAGTTCCATGTCAAATTTCAAGATAGTTCTGACAACAATTCTATAGAAGGAAATGAAGAATGATGACAATGATATGTGCATGATGAACGTTGATGCAAATATGGACGATCTCAAAGATTATGTGGGGACATCATACATCCTTGAGTCTTAAAACCCTCCCATACCATAAAGGCATGTGTCTAGTCTAACCATGTCAAATTTTGACGCATACAGAGACATATTGAAGAAATTTCAACCTTGGCTCCATTCACTGCTCACTATGCGGGGTCGATGCATGACATTTGTGGTGGGTGAATTGGAAGTTCCATGACATTTCAAGAGAGTTCCAAAAAAGATTCTACAGATGGAAATAACAAATGATGACAACGAGATGTTCATTATGAATGTTGATGAAAACATGAATGATCTCAAAGATTATGTGGGGACATCAGACATCCTTGAGTCTTGAAACCCTCCCATACCATCAATGCATGTGTCTAGTTTAACCATGTCAAATTTCGATGCATATAGGGAAAAAATGAAGAAATTTCAACGTTGGCCCCATTCACTACTCATTATGAGGTGTCGGTGGAAGCCAATATTTTTGATGGGTGTATTGGAAGCCATGGCATTTCAAGAGATCAGTTTCGACAAAGATTCTACATATGGAAATAACAGATGATGACATCCATTAGCCATTTACCCTTAATCCCTTAAACTGTAACCCTTAATCCCTTAAACGGTAACCCCTAATCCCTTAACCCTTAATCCCTAGACCTCAAATCCCTGAATCACCTAATCCCTAAAGCCCCTATCCACTTAACCCCTAAAAACTCAACAAAATTACTATTTAGGCACATTGGGAGTTAAATTGGAATCCAAACTAGAAGCTAAAAAGGAAGCTAATCTGGAAGCTAAACTGGGAGCTAAATAGGGAGCTAAATTAGACGCTAACTGGGGCGCTAAACTAGGCGCTAATAGCACCTAGTTTAGTGCTCACTTGTGTTGCTCGACACAAATAGATCGATAAACAGCGCCCTCCTGATAAATAGCGTCGACTTTAGCAAAAAAGCGGATAAAAATACATTAAAACAGTTAGTGGAAGCAAAAAAGGGAGCTATTCACAGGGATTTGTTGCAGTGTTTTAAAGTGCCTCCCATGATAATCCTGGTCCAACAATACAACTCATGTGCTACCGAGTGAGATAGTGGAAAACTGAAATCTGACCATTCTACAAATGACCCACAACCAAACTTTAGGGGGAACTGACAGGTAGCTTGTTTACCACATCACCCTTCTCTCAAAATGACACTTCCATATGCAAATAAGTGGGTGGGATTCATAGCGTTTTGTCCAATAGCCAACCGACAAACCAAATCCAACAACTAGCTCCAACGAAAATCCTCAAAAGCATACAAAGGTGATCCCTCTTAGGGGGCCATAACAAATCCCTCAAACTCCATGTACGTAGAATGAAAAGTGATTTGTTTACAAGTGCCTCCCATGACGAGCATGGCCAACATTACTACTCATGTGTTACCAAGTGGAGAAGGAAAAAAATTGAAAGTCAATTACCTACAAATGATCCATGACCAATTTTCAGGAGGACTTTACAAATAGCTTGTTCACCACACTGTTGATCTTATGAATAGGCACTTCCATCCACAAAGAAATGAGTGACTCGCAACATTGTGGCCATTAATGAACCAACAAACCATACCATGCAACCAACTCTTGCCAAAATCCGTGAAACCATCCTTAGGTTAGCCTTGCTAGGGAGCCACAATGATCCTTGACACTCCATCTAAAATGCATAAGGGTTTGTTTTAAAGTGCCTCCCATGATGAGCTTGGCTAGACGGACAACTCAAGTTTTACTGAGCGAGATGGAAGCAAACCAAGATTTGGCCACCCTACACATGACCCACAAACAATCTTCAAGAATTCCCAACAAACAACTCACATACAACATCACCATTTACATGAAATGAAACTTCGATCCACAAAGAATTATGGAGTTTCCAACGGACATTGGCATGAGTGGCACCAAGTCACAATCAAATGAAGGAGGAAAAACCAACAGCAAGGAAGATGCAACAATCAAACAAAGACACACTTATCATGAAGGCAAAGAGCTTGTCCAATGAAAAGAAGGGATGGTCAACACTTAACTTATATGAGATTATTTGGGAGCTATAATTAGCAAGCCACCCAAGCATACCAACCAAATGATTTTTTTAGGGTTTCCAACATGTAAAAGGTGACTTTGAACACAATGCCCTTGTTTGGGAAGTAGTGAAAAATAGCTAATGTAAAAGAAATAATTTGAATTTACTCTATCAAAAAACCAAAATTATTTAGGTTTCCACAAAATAATATGGGCACCTCTAAGCCCACGACTAACAATGGTACTATTACACTTGAGGTACCAAATGACAATAGGGATTTAAGATTGTCATGTGAGAATCTATTGAACTGTTCATTAAACTGTAGGTAGATTTGGGGACAAATAAACCATATTTTTGCACTGAGAGTAGAGAGGTGCTCTATAGCCCATTATGGAGGAGATGTTGTCACCTAGGGTGATGTTAGATTTTACATTAAACATTAAGAAAAATTAAATTTGTCACCAATTAAAAAAAGTATACTAAAAATAAAAATAAAGTCAGCGCAATTAAATGAAATGATAAAAAAAATTGCATTTTAAGAAATTTGATCATTTTAGATGTTTTATAGATCCGGTTTAAGATGGATCTAATTTGGTATTTTTTTATAGCGAGGGAAAAACGACATGCATGAAAGAAAGTCGTTCGATATTTATTTATGTTTTTGTATTTTCAAGGAATTTTGTTGGGTTTTTATTGTTGTCTTTAGGGATTTCGCCGAGAGTTAGTAAAATGAGATTCAAATCATTTTCCAATTTAAAAATCATGGATTTGGTTGAGATCAAAAAATTAGGTTCAGATTGTTTTCCTGTTTAAATGTCGGGGATTAAGAAAGACATATTAAAATAGGCTCCGCGAATTAAAGTCCGATTAAAAGAGGCCCTACAAATTCTATGTTCAAGGAATGGTGTAGATTTCGATGACTATGCTTCTCTTTTGCAGGGATGCTTTAAGCTAAAAACCCTAAGTGAAGAAAATCTAATCCATTCTCACATTATTCAAACCGACCATGTTCTTGGGTAGGAAGCTTGTGACTATGTATGGCAAGTGTGACATTGTTGTGGATGCTTGCTGCTATTTGGACGAAATGCAAGAGTAGAATGCAGTCTCATGGGGTTCTATCATTTCAGTTTATGCTAAGCACAGGCGCTGTGAAGAGGCCTTGAAGATGTTTAGGAAAATGCATAACTATACCTCATTCTAGCTGAATCAGTTCACTTTTGATGATGTTCTCATGGGTTGTGCTGATTTGGAAACTCTGGAACATTGCAGGGAGATTCATGGGGACATAATTCGGAGTGGATGGCAGTCTAATCCCTGTGTGGGGACTGTCGTTAAATATGTATGGCATATGTGGATATATTGATAGTGCGGGCAAAGTGTTTGACAGAATGCGTCACTGGGATATGGTCACAAGGAATGCTATGATTAAAGGATTTATGCAAAATGGCAGTGTTGATGAGGCTGTCGTGCTTTTTGGTCGAATGTCATGCTTCCACTAATGCAATTTTCTTGGTCAGGATAATATGTGTGCACTTTTAGAATGTGATATTTTGTGAGAGTGCCTCTGGCTTCTTGTACTAATTTCATTTTCAGAGAACGAAAAAAATAAAACAAGACAAATATATCCTGTGTTTTTTATCAAGTACCTGACTATTACTCAAATAATACATTTACTCATGTATTATTTACAAAACTGTAATTATATTGCTATTTAAAATCTTTTTGCAATGGAATTTAAGATGAGATGTGCATTGAAACCAAAGTAGATTTTGATGAAATATTTACTTTTTCTGTTGCAATATGTGGAAACCTGACCTGGTATACACTCTATGCCAAACATGTTTATGTTTGATGATTGATCATGTTATGTGTTATTTATGTTAAATGGAAACAAACTTGACATACTTATTTCCTCTAACTAGTTATGACAAATCTGACACACCTATTCGGCACATATATAAATATGGCCAAACTTTCTTCAAAATCTCACTTATTTTCCATTCTTGCATAAATATCAAAGGATGAACATTTGCTTCTGCACTATATCCAAAGTTATGGGCAAAGTAGAAAAATTGTAGGAATTATAAATTCTGGGTTGTTGCAGTGAGCTTTGCTAGTAAAATATTGCAGAAAAGTGTTCATCTATTTATTTCTCAACATTTATGGTACTTTTTGATTCTGCACATATACCAAAGGTCATTGATATGTGCCAAAGCAGTGTGCCCAAGGCGTGGGTTTCTCATCTATTGAAATATTCATGATCAACTTGATATGCCAGAAATTTTTTCTATCTGATTTAGTAAAATAATTATGCCATATCTCATCAACATCTAGCTACGTGAGGTCTAGACCAACATACAATCATGCCCATAAACGAAGATTTCTCCACAAATTATGATCAATAAATAACCAAATTCTCTTAAGGCACTCTCAACCAAACCAAAAAATATCCATTAGATGACCAATAGGAGGCTGAAAAGCATGCGTCATGAGGAGTGCATAAATAAAATGGTCATAACAATCAATAACCTCTAAGGGAGCAGTGAGCTTCTTCCAACCAAAGTACCGAGGAAATCAAGTGAAAGTACTATCTCCAAAATCAAACCCAATAGTTCATGATGCAAAATTGGAGTAGCTCCTACCTAAATTCCAACCTTTGGAATACAACAATCCACGATGAAAAATTGGAGTAGCTCCTACCTAAATTACAACAAGCTTCCAAAAGGGGTCGACTTCTTAAACATATAATGACATTAAATCCCAAATAAGGTCGGACCTAATGCCTAGGTCAATTTTATATCAATTATAAGTTATCCCTGCTTGTATTTCACTTCAAAATTAATTTTGTGACCTATAAAGTTCGGCCCTGTTTCAGTATTCCGGTGCCCCACATGTATATATATGTGTCAAATCAACCTTATTCATTCACCTCTGATCATTTAGGGTGCTGGGCAGAGATGTTTGTCTCCCTTTTACAACAAGAACCTCTGTCACCACTATCTAATGATGTTGTATGTGCACAAGCATGATAAACAAAACCTTTCACTCTTGGAAATTCTAGGAGCTTGGCTGGATTTGGCCGTCCCATGACAGATGTGTTAGAAAGTAATGGATGTGCTCATTTAACCATAGAAAATATAGCAATATTTTCACCCAACCATAGGCCGAAGCCACCCCCGAGCACCTTAACCTTGATAGAGAATGATTCTGGAAACAAACCCTAGGCTTAATAGCCAAACAAATGTGGCGCACCTCTCTCCAAAGATAGCGCACCAAGAAAGAATAATAGAAACTGGTCAGAGAGTCCAACCCAAAAAACCGAAAATGCAGATTGCAGAAGTGCCGGCAGCAGCTGCTCCCAAGAATTGCGCACAAACTGGCCAGCTGCAGTGTGCACAAGTGTACTTCTGCAGTTCTGAGAATTCTGACCAAAATGAAGACTCGCCTCCTATATTTATATTGTTTTTGCCAAACTGCCTAGGCCGACTTCTCATTCTGGGTGCTAATTACTTAGTATATAACATTTCCTTTAGCTAAATTCTTCTCTTGGAGGCTAATAAACTAATACAAATCATTCTCTTGAGTCGACTTGTCTTCTAGGGTTCTTAACTAGTTATTTAGGGTTTCTTCTTGCTTCCTGGAATATTCTATTCTCGTCAGGTTTACATGTGGAGGTAAATACCTCCCGTAACTTGTTAAATTTGGCAACATTGACAGTCATTCTCCAATGAGAGGCCATATGGGCCACCCTGAGGCTAGCCAGGGAGATTTGGAGAATCAACTAGTCTTGTGAGGTATTGACAAAAGCCAGGGGGAACGGACAACCTCTGTGAGTCAAACCAAAATTCAGGATGAACGAGATGCTATGTGAGTCTAATGCAAAAGTCAGGGGGAACGTACAACCTCTGTGAGCATAGACAATCTAGTGCAAAAGTCAGGGGGAACGTACAACCTCTGTGAGCATAGACAGACTAGTGCAAAAGTCAGGGGGAACATACAACCTCTGTGAGTCTAGTCAAACCTTGTGAGCCATGAGCAAAAGTCAAGGTATCTAGCAAAAGTTAGGTTGAATGTAAAATTCCTATGAGCTAGAAACAAACGATATTCCTAATATTTCAAATGATGTAATTGTATTGATCTAGTGCGTTGGCACATGTAAACATTTTCCACCATGAAGAGAATTTCGAATTGCCTTGTCAAGAGTTGTAACTAAAGTCGTCTAGTTCTATGTTAGAACTAAAGTGTAATGCTCAGTTGCAACTAAATTCTTGAGTCTAGTTCTATTTTTAGTAATGTTGAGTTGCAACTAAAGTCTTGAGTCTAAGAACTAAAGTGTAATGTTGAGTTGCAACTAAAGTCTTGAGTCTAGTTCTATTTTAGTAATGTTGAGTTGCAACTAAAGTCTTGAGTCTAGTTCTATCTTAGAACTAAAGTGTAATGTTGAGATGCAACTAAAGTCTTGAGTCTAGTTCCATCTTAGAACTAAANAAAGTGTAATGTTGAGTTGCAACTAAAGTCTTAAGTATAGTTCTAAGTTCGAACTAAAGCATGTCAGTCTCAATTCTAGTTCTAAGTTCGAGCTAAAGTGTAATGCTGAGTTGTAACCAATCTCAAGTCTAGTTCTAAGTTAGAACTAAAGTGTAATGCTGAGTTGTAACCAATCTCAAGTCTAGTTCTAAGTTTGAACTAAAGTATGAAGTTGAGTTATGACTAAAGTATGCAATCAAGTTACTATTTCGAGTCTCTCCTCTACTCCTCTTCAGCCTATATAAGAAGAGGTCGAATCCTCTCTTCAACACAATTTTGCAATACAGTTTTTGCAACACAATTTTGAAACAGAGTTTTCATATGCAGGTTGAGGTTGAAGTAATAGAGGAGCACATCAGTGATAAAGAGGCAGCATATCAAAGGTGTATTTCGGCAAGGTCTTGTAAGTCTTTGTCAGGTCAGAGTCATCTTGGCAAGCTCTTTGAGAGAAGTACATTCATGGTGGATATTTGTAAGAGATCTTACATTATTAATGCAATAAAGAAATATTGTTTGCTAGGGTTTTTCTCCCTATACAGGGTTTCCCCAGGGTATATGTGTTGTTGATATACATGTTTACTTATCTACATAATTATTGCTATTTGATTATGATTTGAAATTGTTGAAGTGTATTAAGCTGGAATCAAAGTATTGAAGAAAATAAAAGAATTAATCCGCATAAGAAATCAAGCTCATAATTTAACACAACTACCATAATATCAACACTCCCTCCTAGCTAGGGAGGTATTGAAGGCAATGGTCTTGAGAATAAACAAACCATTGAATTGGTAGCATCACCATAGTCGTACAGACTATCTCATGATTAGATCACGAACACCATCATCATTATCAATGTCATCTGACAACATTAACTGCATCATCTCTTGAAACCATACTCCATCTGAGTAATCAGACATGATGTTGAATAAGTCACTCACTCCAAGGAGTGATACAAAAACCATTCTTCTAATCCAGGCATATGTCCTAGAAGAATGAATGTCCTGGACCATTTTCCGTCTGGAGAATCTCTGTCCATCAGTACACTAATCATCCATCTAGCCGATAATCATTTTCAACACTACTGATAGTCTACAAGGCAGTCAGAACAATGTCATTCAATAAAACACAATTGTGTCTATCCATAGTAGTACACAACTACAATCCAGTGGTACACTACCACACCAAATAACACACAACTACTTGATCAGTGACATATAGTCACAATCAGTGGAACACATCCACCACAGTAGCATACATCTACTATCCAGAGACATACAGTGTCCTTGGCAATCATATCATCTGATATCAACCTGCACAAAAACAATATCATAATATAACTGAGTCATCTGGGCCATTCTTCCACTCACATCTTTGAGATCTGGAAGAGCATCTGCCCTCAGAGAGAAAAACATCAACGATGGGCTATCAGGACTATTCTTCTCAAGCAAGGAAGAATAACTGTCCTGATTTCTGGGCCTAGACCATTCACCTATCTGGGCCATTCTTCCGGCACTAAACAAAGTGCAACCTAGAGATAATGAGTCTGCCCTAGGGAATGCCTGTCCCTGATTGTTGAACTTGGACCATTCACCTATCTGGGCCATTCCTCTAGCACTAAACAAAGTGCAACCTGGAGAGAATGAATCTGCCCTAGGGAATGATTGTCCGGACCATTTCCTAAGGAAATGATTGTCCTGCACCAACCTCCAAAATGGACCATTCTTCGAAACCGCTCACAACTGTGAGCTTCAAAAAAATGAATGTCCGGCAAGGTAGACCAGCCTTCTTGACCACTACTGAGAGTGACCATTAAGAAGAAAGACTGTCCTAGACCATTCCCCCACATTGGCCACAAGGGGAATCGTTGTCTATGATACATCAACAATCCATCGAACCATTTTCATTACAAAAATGACCATTTGATCTCGACCATTTTCCGAACTAGAAAATGCATGTTCGTCAGAATCTCAGACCACTTTCCGAACTGGAAAGGAACTGCTCATCCTGGATCATTTTTCGAACTTGAAAAATGATTGTTCATAAATCAATAACACATCAGTGCTCCCTCCCAACCTGGGAGTCATCTCTTCCTTTTTCAATAAGGAAGTCATCTCCACGAGCACCAGCTTGTTTCTTGAGTACACAAACTCTTTCATCTTGGACAGAGGCTTTACCAAAATATCTGCTTATCTGCTCATCTGTGGAGATATATTGGAGAACCACTTCTCTTTACTGGACTTCATCACGAAGAATGTAATGCTTGATCTCAATGTACTTCGGTCTTTCTGGACACTGGTTTTCTATGAAGGCTTCATATAGCTCTGATCATTACAGTATATCATAGTTGGATTCAACTCTTTTGTTTCCTACTAGCTCATAACATCATGGCAAGGGTCAAACTGGAACATATCCAAGTGGCACTTCTTCTGTCATCATAAGAGTTTGTCATGGATTAACAATCCATTATCCTGGACTTTTGAGTAACCATTATGATACAATATCTCTATTATAGAAAAAATTTCACCACACTTCTGATGTGCATTGGGGGCTCTTGCACCAAGTTGTTTGAATCCATACAAGATCTCCTTCCATCTGCATACAAGAGTCTCTTTCTGGTATACCTCAAAACCTTGAGGTTGCTATACACTTCTTTGTTTGATTACTCTGTTGAAGAGAACAATCCTTACATTCGTCTGATGTAAGCTCCAACCCATGGAAATTGCACGAGATATAATGTCTCAGGTAGAGGTATGTCTGGAACAAGCTATCATCATAGTCCTCTCCCTCCATCTGGGAGAACCTTTAGTTCTGGATCTCGCAATACTTTCATTCATAAGTTTTCCATACATTGTTATTCATCACAACTTTCATTTCTTCTGCTTGATTGTTTCTAGAGGGTTCAGATCAAGCTGGTAGTCTTGTGATTCTCGATATAATGATTGGTTGTTCTGGCTTTTCTTTCTTTCTTGGAATCTTCATGTTTCTCTTTAGCTCTTGGGTCCATGGAGTTTTCTATGGATTCCATGCCTTGAAAATTCCAACTTCTTCCTTTCATCAAAGGATCATGGATGTGGATGGACAACCAGGGATACTTTAAGGCTTCTTTTCGAAGAAGAGTTCTTCTAAAGTCACACTAAACATGTGCTGCTTTTCATGGTTGCTACCATGGATAGATACTTCATTATCTTCAATGGATCATATTATTTAGGATTAGCTCCCTCCTAATCCTTGCTTCATGAATGCATGCCCTTCTTTTGGAATTATATAATTGACTCCTTCCATCTAACAGAGTCCACGCTTCCGTCTGCATCCTTATTGCCTTCTGCAAAGTGTCACAAGTCTTTTTCCAATTTCCTCTTGATTGCCGACTTCTTTCTGTCTTTACTTCTTCTAGGTTTCTTTAATTTTGATTCTGATTTCGGCTTATCTTGCAGTTGTTACTTATGTAATAAATTTCACATGAATTGTTACCAGGGGTTGTTGATGTACTTCATCCTTTCATGTGTATTTCCTGACTTGTAGTCATCGTGATAACAATCCTTATCTTGTTGTTCTTCCATAGATATAGTTTCTCTTTGAACATTTTATCTTCTAAGAAATAGATATGCAAGATATGTACAGAGACTATGTAAACATGGTATGTACAATAACTTTGAAGAGTATGGTTACCTTGTCTTAGAAGAAGAAGTTTTTTTTATCTTGCTTGGTCTTCTTTGAAGGTTCCTTTTCTTCGGCAACTGATGCTTCGTGTGTTTCCTTCCTTTTCTTTAGCTTGAGACAATGATTCTTGTAGTGACCATATTTTCGATAGTTGAAGCATTGCATTTTTGACATATCTTTCTCTTTATTTGATTTCTTCCTGGAGCCAAAATTCCTTTTATTCCTGAAATTCTTGAACCTTGCAGTGAAATCTTGATCATCGTATTCCTTTTGGGGTTTCTCTTTTGCACTGATCCTTGATTCTTCTTGTGCACAACAAGTCCAAAGTTCTTCAAATGTAGGATACTCCCTCCTTGTGTTCATGCTTGCGGAAAATGCATCCCATGTCTTGGGAAGACCATTGAGTACTATATTTACCAGTTCTTTCTTTGAAATGATCTCTTCAATAGCTTGTAGTTGATCTCTTAACTGATAGATTCTCACAAAGTATGATGTTATGTTGTCATCATCATTCATTTTCATGTCACAGAGCTCATTCTTAAGACTCATTACTTGTCCAATGTTTATGACTGAGAAGAGGTTTATTAGGGCATCTTACGTCTTCTTAGATGAGTCAAGATGGGAGATGTAGGGTATCAAGCAGTCTTTTATAGAGTCCACTATGATATTTATGGCATGGATGTCACTATCTTTGAATTTTTTCATAACTGCAACGTTCTGAGGTTCCTTCTCTTTTCCTTCTTCAAACTGTGGTTCCACGATCTTTCCTTTCATGATATCCAACACTTTATTCTTGGCAAGGATGAGGTCAATCCTTGTCTTCCATGCTCTGAAGTTAGAAGCCCCTTCTAACTTGTTTTCTAAGTTCATAGAGTAAACCATAATTTCTTTGACTTGGTCAACCCTTGATTTTGACCAAAAACTCAAACTTGACGTTTTAGCTTGCTGGGAGTACCAGGAGATGCGCTAGTCTAGGGTGCACTAATCTATCCAGAAATTAGGTCAATCTCTTCACTTATGCCTCAATGAGAGGGTTAGGGTTTCGTTGTTGCAGCATAAACTGGCTGCAACCGAGCAAATCCTCCCAATCTATCTTCTAGTGGTTAGACTGTCCAAAGATAGTGTGGGACCATAACTTGTTAGAAAGAAATGGATGTGCTCGTTTAACCATAGACAATATAGCAATATTGTCACCCAACAATAGGCCGAAGCCACCCACGAGCACCTTAACCTTGACAAAGAATGATTCCAAAAGCAAACCCTAGGCTTACTAGCCAAACAAAGGTGGCACACCTCTCTCCAAGGATAGTGCACCAAGCAAGAATAACAGAAACTGATCAGAGAGTCCAACCCAGAGAATCGAAAATGCAGATTGCAGAAATGTCGGCAACAGCTGCTCCCAAGACTTGTGTTGGACAACTGAGAGGGGGGGGGGGTGAATCAGTTGTTACCGTGCTTAAACAATTATGCTTATTTTAAATTCGTTACAAAGCACTCAATGACAATCACAATAATGCAGGGAAGTAAGCAATAGAACATTCAACATCATTCACACATAAGGGATACACAGAGACAGATATTTCCTGAGGAAACCCATAAAGGGTAAAAACCTCTTCTTCTTTATATGATAAGTATTCTTTACATTCTGTACATTATCATACTTATAAGAACCAACTCATAATGAGGCTACAACCTCTGTTTTGCAAGCTGCTACTTGTTGAGAGCACCAACTCTCTAATTTCTCTAGCATCAACTAGAAGGAAGCACCAACTCCCTGTGTTTCTCTAGCACCCACTAGAAGGAAGCACCAACTCCCTGGTTTCTCTAGCACCCACTAGAAGGAAGCAACAACTCCCTAAGTGTTCTAGCACCAATTGGATGGAAGCACCAACTTCCACTCACACAGGCACCAACCTGTAAAACAGAGAACTACAATTCTCCCTTGCACCACCCTGCCACTCTGGTTTCTCTGGATGCAACCAGATGCAAGCTACAACTCCCTGTGTTCAAGCACCCACTTGAACCTCTGAGGACAACAGTCCTCCCTAGCACCTCCCAACCTCCCTGAAATATAAAGTTTGCTATATATATAAATTTATCACAGTGATAAAATATTTATCATTGGCTTACCAGACTTATCACTGTTCTGCTATGTTGCTCTACTCTCCTGTATCAGTGTCTCTCTGTCTGCATCTTCTTGTGTTTTCTGATCTTCTGTTTTTCTCTACAAGAGCACCTCATCCTACCTTTATTGTCTCACTGTCTTGTTGCACACCTCCTTGTGCTTTCTGTGCTTCTTCCTTTTATGCTCTATGCGCCATCTCCATTCAATGCACCATTCTTCTTCTTTGTATTTCAGCTGCTGCACCCTCCTCCTTCTACACACCTGAATCCCTCTCAACAACAACAACTTCATCTCTTCTTTGTTCTGCATACTTATAGTCTCTTTGCACCTTGTGCATGTTATCTCGCCATGCTTCTGCATTCTCTCTCCATGTCGAGTGCTCTGCCTGATCATCATTGTAAATCTTCAGCCTCTCTGGCAGTTAAACCCATGCATCCATCATCACTGGGTTTTATGCCGAGATTTCTTCGCCTTTCTAGCAGTCGAGACTCTTTGTCTTCTTTGTTATAGTCGACCTCAACCTCTCTGTTGCAGTTACAGGCTTCAACGCTCTTCCATCTGTCAATCGCCTCTATGGTCAGTCTTCATTCCACTAGCAGATTCCTTGAGACTCTTCAGCTCCTCTGGCAATCACACATAAGTCTCTTCGAGTCCTCTAGCAGAAACCATCGGTGGTTTCTAGCAGTTACATTACGAACCTTGAGATGGAGCCTAGCTGTGCTAGTTCCTTCTACTTATGTGACCACCGGCTACATAGACATTTCGCCATTTCAACATTTCGACATTCGACAATTCGACATTCATGTGATCAAGTGTCTCGACAATCCAAGTCGTGATCCTCGAAATGGAGCTTGGTTGCACTAGCTCCTTCCTCCATCTTCTGCAGATGTGACCACTGGCTGTGACCACAGCCTTATTCGAAACTGCATTTCGCGTTTCGCGAATTTGTTGCGAGTCACTCTGACTCTTCCAACTCCCGATCCCCGAAATTCCAAAAAAGGATCTTATCTCTTCGAGCTCTTCTCTATAGCTCTTTGACGATGTGACCACCGGCGGTGACCAAGCCTTATTCATAACTGCATTTCACAATTTTGCGTTTCGGCACTTTGGGACTCCTGTGATGAAGAGTCTCAGGTCTTGACTCCTCCATCTCCCGGTATCTGAAACTCCGAAATGGAGTTATTTTCCTGTCTGCAAAACTCTTTGTTGATGTGCCTGTTTCGGGATTTCGGTGTTTCACATTTTGACATTTTGGTATTTATGTGATGAAGTGTTTCGACACTTCCAACTCCCAGTATCCAAAATTGTCCTCCTACTTTCAGGATTTTGGCGTTTTGCATTTCGCGATTCCGGGACTCGTGATGATGAAGAGTCTCGACTCTTCCAACTCCTAGTATCTGAAAATGTCCTCCTTCTTTCGGGATTTCGTCGTTTCTCATTTCGCGATTCCAAGACTCCTGATGATGAAGAGTCTCGACTCTTCCAACTCTTGGTATAAGAAACTGTCCTCCTGCTTTCGAGATTTCAGCGCTTCGCATTTCGTGATTCCGGGACTCCCGATGATGAAGAGTCTCGACTCTTCCAACTCCCGGTATCCAAAACTGTCCTCCTGCTTTCGGGATTTCAACGTTTCGCATTTCACAATTCCAGGATTCTTGATGATGAAGAGTCTCGACTCTTCCAACTCCCAGTATCTGAAACTATCCTCCTGCTTTTGGGATTTCGTAACCCTACTTTACCTTGCTCTTTAAATAATGTGTTGGTTCTCCTGGATCCAACGCCAGTCGGAGCTCGGGCTCAGATCTGATGTTCATCGGGAATTCTCAATGGGATCCAAAGATCACTGACGCTTCTCCTCCCGGGCTTATGTTGTCCCTGTTTTTCCATCACTGCATACTCTGATCTTGCCATCAATGACAAGCACACCTGCCTGTTAACATGCCAACAATCTCCCCCTTTGGCATTTATGGCAACCTTGAACGACTGCGTTAATCTGTTAGGACCTCCAACTGTAGCATCCGGTCCGGACCACTCCTTTTCTCCCCCTTTGACATCAATGTCAAAGAAAACATGCTCCCCCTGAGTTGTTGCAGTATTTTTAGGAGGTATCAGATATTCAATCAATACAAAACTCCCCCTAACAAGATGGACTCTCTTAGGTGTGAGACGAGATGACACCTAGCTTCTGTCGGAGATATTCAAATGGTGTCTTGGCTAGGGGTTTAGTAAAGATGTGTGCAATTTGTTCTGTGGTTGGAATTTAATGGACCTGAATAATCTGATTGGTGACCTGCTCTCTCAGAAAATGGTATTTTATGGGAATATGCTTGGTCTTGGAGTGGAATATAGGATTCGTGGACACACTGATGGCACTAGTGTTATCACAGTGAATTGGGATCGGTGCAATGTATTTTACCTCCAAGTCTGCAAGTGTCTGAATCATCCATAATACCTGAGTGCAGCAGGTAGCAACAACAATGTACTCTACCTCTGTAGTTGATAAAGAAATGGAACCTTGCTTTTTACTCAACCATGCTACTAGAGAATCGCCTAAGAAGAATGCACCTCTACTCATGCTTTTCCTTTCATCCAGGCAGTTATCCCAATCAACATCTGAGTACACTGATAATTGAAAATTTTGATTCTTAGGATACCATAGGCTATAGTTCATTGTTTCTTTCAAATATTTGAATATCCTTTTGACAGCTAGCAAATGACTCTGTTTTGGTGCAGACTGATATCTTCCTACCATCCCAACAACATGCATTGTGTTAGGACGAGATGTTGTGATGTACATTAGACTGCCTATCATTGACCTATATGAACTTTGATCAACATCAGGTGAGTCATCATCCTTGCTTAATTTGCATCCAGTAACCATAGGTGTGCCCACAGGTTTAGAATCTTTCATTTGAAACCTTTTCAACATTTCTCTTAGATATTTTTCTTGAGAAATGAACATCCCTTCAGACCTCTGAGTAATTTGCAGATCAAGAAAAAATGGCAGTTCACCTATCATAGACATTTAAAACTCAGACTCCATGGTAGAAGCAAACCATTGTACCAATGAATCCTTATTACATCTGAATATGATGTCATCTACATAGACCAACACGATGAGCAAATCATTATCCTCTATTTTGATATATAGATTGTTGTCAATTGTTCCTCTCTTGAACCCTTTGTCTTTGAGATACGTATCTAGTCTTTGATACCAGGCACGAGGGGCTTGTTTTAACCCATATAAAGCTTTCTTCAACTTGCATACTAAGTCAGGGTTATCAGACAGTTTGAAACCCTCTAGTTGTTCCATATAGACTTCTTCATTTAAATCTCCATTTAGAAAAGCTGACAAGCATAGGCAATAAATATTCTGATAGCTTATAATCTTGTTACGGGCACAAATGTTTCATCAAAATCCAGTCTCCTATGCCATAACCAGTTTTCATCATGTTTGCTTAGCTGACACTCTTCTCTATCTTCTTTCAGCACATATACATTATTTTCTATCTTTATGCTTTTGGCCACCACTTGTCCTGAGTTTGCAGACTTTATCTTGCAACCCTTGGATGTGAACACCACTTTGCATCCTCTGTCACACATTTGACTTACACTGAGCAGATTATGTTTCAGCCCATCTACAAGCAGAACATCTTGGGATTTTCCTTTTCCATTACTTAAACTCACCATCCCTTTACCCTTTATTTTACCTGGAGCATCATTTCCAAAGGTTACGTTTCCTGATTTGCTTTCACTTAGAGATAGAAGCTTACCTTTGTCTCCCGTCATATGTTTGGAGCATCCATTGTCTATATACCAAGGTTTCATTTGTCTTTGAGCTGACAACACTAATCCACACTTGCCACTTTCTTTCTTCTTCCAAACCTTAACATTTTCAGCCGGGGAATTCAAATCTGATTCATAGTTCCTTAACCGACAGTCAACAGATTTATGTCCATAGTTATGACAGATGTAACATTCTGGTTCGTTGAATAAAGGATCATAACGATTGTTATGCTTAACTTGTGTCATTTTCCCATCCATCAAGTGATTTGTAGTTTGTGGTGGTTTGTTACTTGGCTGTCTCATTCTTTGTTGTGGCAGAAATCTATACTTTGAATGTCTTGATTGCTCATAATTTAATTTTAAAGAACAGTTTACAGCTTTATGACCAAAGTTAGAACAAAAGAAACAATATCCATAGAAAAAAAGTTGGTACCTGGAAAATGGTGGTCTTCTTTGAACAGGTCGATTTCTTCCATGCTGATGATTTCCTTGAGCAGGGAGTGCATTATTTCTTTGTTCTACAGACTCAATCCTGGCACCTTTTTCTTTATTCCTCCTGGGCAGCTGATTGTCTTCCTTTGTTTCTGCAGGTTTGTTGTTGTCATTGGTTGTAGATTTGACAAACTTGATGGATTCTTTGTTTCTTGGCTGACCACTACTTGATCCCTCTTCATAACCCAAACCAATTTTCAGCTTTGGATTCCTTCGTTGATTCAAAATGGTGGCTAATCCTTCTGAGGCTTTGATACTTGACAGATTCTGATGATACAAGGCTTGAAACTTATCCAACTCTTTCCTAGTTTTCACTACTTCTTCTTCCAGAGCTTTATATCTTGCCTTCCTTTCTGATAACTGTTGTTTCAGAATGTCCTCGATTTTCTTTGCCTCTTCTAATTCTACTTTTAGCAGGGCAAAGTCTTCATCGGGCTGTTTACTATCTTTCACGAACTGTATCAGCAATTGTTTTTGCTTTCTGTTCTTAATTCTGAGTCTGTCAATCTCTTCCAGTGCACTGATCAATTCTCCTTCCATATCAACCACAACTTCTTCTTCATTAGCCTCACTTCCTGTGCTTTTATTATCATAATCCTCTTTGGCCATAAGTATGAAATCATTTAGTTTATCTTCAATAGAGGAGTCATTGTCTTCATCATCTGAAGGATCATCATCATTGTTTACACAAAGACTTTTCTTCTTAAAATTATTCTCTTTAAAGAAATTTATGTGTTTGTGCTTCTCTTCATCTTCACATGTCTGATCCTTTCCTTTGTGAGGACATTTATTTGCAAAATGACCTATCTTACCACAGTTGAAACATTTGAAATGCAGTTTACCTTTGTATTTGCCTGATCCCTTTTTCAGTCTCTTCACAAATTTTGCTTCAATTTCATCAGGCTCAGAATCCTCATTCTTGTTTGCTTTAAATGATGCTTCTCTGGAGGTGGGTTTATCTTTAACTATTCTCATTTCATATGCAGTCAATGTTCCTAGAAGTTGATCAAACTCCAAGGTTTTTAGATCATTAAGTTCTTCTATAGCAGAAACCTTCAGGTTGAACCTATCTGATAGAGATCTCAAAATTTTTTGAACTAAAGAAGGTTCCTCAATTTTTTCACCAAGTGCTTTCATTGCATTTACCATTTCTTCAACTCTCAGAAAGTATTTTCCAATAGCTTCATCTTCTTTCATCTTCAGTTGTTCAAACTATACTCTGTAGATTTGAAGCTTGGCGTCCTTTACCTTCTCATTACCTTCATAACTACTGATGAGTTTGTCCCACATTTCTTTTGTAGTTCCTAGGTGCATAACTTTTACGAATTCCGCTTCTGCAAGCCCACTCAAGATAGCATTCATAGCCTTAGCATTGAAGTTAAATTCTAGCTTGTCATCCTTATTAGCTAGTACAACTGACTTTACATAACCAGTATCTACCACATCCCAGACATCTGCACCTAAAGCCATTATGTAAGTTCTCATTCTAACTTTCCAGAAGGCAAAGTTTGTTCCATTGAATAGAGGGGCCTTATTGGTTGAATTTCTTTCATGGCTTGACATGTTTAAGTTCTAGGATCTACCCTTAGATAAAAGGGGTCGGCTCTGATACCAATTGTTGGACAACTGAGAGGGGGAGGGGGTGAATCAGTTGTTACCGTGCTTAAACAATTATGCTTATTTTAAATTCTTTACAGAGCACTCAATGACAATCACAATAATGCAGGGAAGTAAGCAATAAAACATTCAGCATCATTCACACATAAGGGATACATAGAGACAGATATTTCCTAAGAAAACCCATAAAGGGTAAAAACCTCTTCTTCTTTATATGATAAGTATTCTTTACATTCTGTACATTATTATACTTATGAGCACCAACTCATAATGAGGCTACAATCTCTGTTTTGCAAGCTGCTACTTGTTGAGAGCACCAACTCTTTGATTTCTCTAGCATCAACTAGAATGAAGCACCAACTCCTTGTGTTTCTCTAGCACCCACTAAAAGGAAGCACCAACTCTCTGGTTTCTCTAGCACCCACAAGAAGGAAACAACAACTCCCTAAGTGTTCCAGCACCAACTGGATGGAAGCACCAACTTCCACTCACACAGGCACCAACCTGTAAAACAGAGAACTACAGTTCTCCCTTGCACCACCCTGCCACCCTGGTTTCTCTGGATGCAACCAGATGGAAGCTACAACTCCCTGTGTTCAAGCACCCACTTGAACCTCTAAGGACAACAGTCCTCCCTAGCACCTCCCAACCTCCCTGAAATATAAAGTTTGTTATATATATAAATTTATCACAGTGATACAATATTTATCATTGGCTTACCAGGCTTATCACTATTCTGCTATGCTGCTCTGCTCTCCTGTATCAGTGTCTCTCTGTCTGCATCTTCTTGCATTTTCTGATCTTCTATTTTTCTCTACAAGAGCACCTCAACCTACCTTTATTGTCTCACTATCTTGCTGCACACCTCCTTGTGTTTTCTGTGCTTCTGCCTTTTATGCTCTGTGCGCCATCTCCATTCAATGCACCATTCCTCTTCTTTGTATTTTAGTTGTTGCACCCTCCTCCTTCTAGACGCCTGAATCCCTCTCAACAACAACAACTTCATCTATTCTCTGTTCTACATATTTATAGTCTCTGTGCACCTTGTGCATGCTATCTCGCCATGCTTCTGCATGCTCTCTCCATGTCGAGTGCTCTGCCTGATCATCATTGTAACTCTTCAGCTTTTCTGGCAGTTAAACCCATGCGTCCATCATCACTGGGTGTTATGTCGAGATTCCTTTGCCTCTCTAGCAGTTGAGACTCTTCGTCTTCTCTGTTACAGTCGAGTTCAACCTCTTTATTGCAGTTACAGGCTTCAACGCTCTTCTATCTGTCAATCGCCTCTATGGCAAGTCTTCATTCCATTGGCAGATTCCTTGAGACTCTTTAGCTCCTCTGGCAATCACACGGAAGTCTCTTTCGAGTCCTCTGGCAAAAACCATCAGTGGTTTCTAGCAGTTACAGTGTGAACCTTGAGATGGAGCCTAGCTATGCTAGTTCCTTCTACTTATGTGACCACCGACGGTGACCACCGGCTACATAGACGTTTCGGCATTCGACAATTCGACATTCGTGTGATCAAGTGTCTCGACACTCCAAGTCGCGATCCCAGAAATGGAGCTTGGTTGCACTAGCTCCTTCCTCCATCTTCCGCAGATGTGACCACTGGCTGTGACCACAACCTTATTCGAAACTGCATTTTGCAATTTCGCGTTTCGCGAATTTGTTGCGAGTCACTCTGACTCTTCCAACTCCCGATTTCTGAAACTCCAAAAAAGGAGCTTATCTCTTCGAACTCTTCTCTACACCTCTTTGACGATGTGACCACCAGCAGTGACCAAGCCTTATTCATAACTGCATTTCGCAATTTCGCGTTTCGGCACTTTGGGACTCCTGTGATGAAGAGTCCTGGGTCTTGACTTCTCCATCTCCTGATATCCGAAACTCCGAAATGGATTTATTTCCCAGTCTACGAAACTCTTTGTTGATGTGCCTGTTTCGGGATTTTGACGTTTCGGTATTTCTGTGATGAAGTGTTTTGACACTTCCAACTCCCGGTATCCGAAATTGTTCTCCTACTTTCGGGATTTCGGCGTTTCGCATTTCGCGATTCCGGGACTCCTGATGATGAAGAGTCTCGACTCTTCCAACTCCCGGTATCCAAAATTGTCCTCCTGCTTTCGAGATTTCGGCGTTTCGCATTTCGCGATTCCGGGACTGTTGATGATGAAGAGTCTCGGCTCTTCCAACTCTCGGTATCCGAAACTGTCCTCCTGCTTTCGGGATTTTGGTGCTTCGCATTTCGCGATTCCGGGACTCTTGATGATGAAGGGTCTCGACTCTTCCAACTCCCGGTATCCGAAACTGTCCTCTTGCTTTCGGGATTTCTATTTTTCGCATTTTGCGATTCTGGGACTCCTGATGATGAAGAGTCTCGACTCTTCCAATTCCCGGTATCCGAAACTGTCCTCCTGCTTTCAGGATTTCGTAACCCCGCTTCACCTTGCTCTTTAAAGAACGTGCAGGTTCTCCTGGATCCAACGCCGGTCAGACCTCGGGCTCAGATCTGACGTTCATCGGGAATTCTCAATGGGATCCAAAGATCACTGACACTTCTCCTCCTGGGCTTACGTTGTCCCTGTTTTGCCATCGCTGCATACTATGATTTTGCCATCAATGACAAGCACATCTGCCTGTTAACATGCCAACAACTTGCGCACAAACTGACCAACTGCAGTGTACACAAGTGTACTTCTGCAGTTCTGAGAATTCTGGCCAAAATGAAGACTGGCCTCCTATATTTATACTGTTTTTGCCAGACTGCCTGGGCCGACTTCTCATTCTGGGTGCTAATTACTTAGTATATAACATTTTCTTTAGCCAAATTCTTCTCTTGGAGGCTAATAACCTAATACAAATCATTCTCTTGAGACGACTTGTCTTCTAGGGTTCTTAACCAATTATTTAGGGTTTCTTCTTGCTTCCTGGAATATTCTATTCTCGTCATGTTTACACGTGGAGGTAAATACCTCCCACAGCTACCTTAATATCAACAAGATGTGTATGGTTTCTCTCCTTATCCTTTTAGAGTTTCTTTAGGTGACAAATATCTTCTTGAGAACCATCAATACCAAGTGTACCAACATCAATATCTACATCCTTGGCTCGCTCAACAAGGCAATACCTGTGTTTCAAGGTCCTCTTATATGTAAGCATAACATTTAAAAATGTTGGACGTTCCTTGTCAATCCAAGCGAGCATATAGTCCTCCATTTTTTGATGTCCAGGCAGCACCCATTTCAAAACCCCAAGTCGGTATTCAGAGGAGTTGTTCAACGGTTCATTTTGGTTCAACCTGGCCAGCAACTCATGGTACATTTTTCTTTCAAATGTTTCATTACCCGAATGCAATTCCATCTCAGAAAATGAAACTTCGTGAACCTCAACAAGTGCTCATTCTGTCTGCAAAAGTAAACTCTCATTTACAGGATTTTCACCTCCTACAGTCATCACCAATATTTGTCAGACAGGTTGAGCCTCCAACTCAAGCGAGTAAGATTGTCGAATTTCTTTTCAATGCTTGGAAGGTAATCCCCAAATTTGTGAAAGGATACAGTCATCACACGGTCTGTAGTGTAAAAGGCTTCTTCAACTCCATCACCATGATGATATCAATATCAATACAAAGTACACACTGATGGATTTTGGCAATTTCAAGATGCCAAGCACAATATCACTGACATAGCAGAAATTCGAAGCTTCACACCTCTTGGCATGGTGGAGATCCTGGCCCAATTGATAGCAATGTTTGCATCCTTCATTTTTTCAGGTGCTGCACCTTTACAGCCGGTGAATAGTTCAAACCGTCCAATTGCCTGCCTTATGAACATTTCCATCCCACCGACAACCAAAGCTCCAGTTGCTTCTGCTTCTTGCAAGAGTCTTGTCCATTTTGGTGTATAAACCACATAGAAAACCACAACATATGACAATAAATCATCTGTAGATATATGTGCCTGGATAACATTTGGATGCATCCCCATTGATGTTGTGTTTGCAAGAATCATTCTAGTTCTGGATGGAAGCGATCCAATTTGTCTAGAGGGATAGCTTCTCCTTCAACTTGGATTTCCCAATCCTTTGCATGCTCATAATTACGGTTGGCAATTACAACCTTCATGCCCTTTTTCTTGACCCCATATGCAAGTTCTTTAGCAGCTCCTCCAGCCCCAATAATCAAAAAACAATTTTCCGGCAAGGGGAGAACTGTGAGTCCAATCTCCATCATTATGTTTACCTTTTAAGGCATCCTCAATAGCAGAAATAGCTCCAACAGAGTCTGTATTATACCCAATGAATTTTCTATCACTTTGTCTCCTCACTATAGTATTTATTGCTCCTATAGACCATGCAATTGGATCAACTTTATCACAACATTCAAGAGCAGCCTCCTTGTGAGGAATGGTAACACTGAAACCAACAAAGTCTTAAGATAAATGCACTATGTGAAACTCTTTAATATCATCAACAAGGAAAGACACATACATTTCATCAATTCCAATCTCTCTGAATTCCCTATTGTCCTTTACTGAACCTGCAAATTTAACTTACGAAATGCATATCCAAAATAAACTGTTGTGTTCTTTTTCTGCAGAAAAAACACCACCTGCACTGTCACCTTAGCCAGTAACATTGCAGACATGTTGATTCCATAATAATTTCTCCAGAAGTCAATACTCTCACTGCATTTTTACCTGTGGAAAACAAGACTTATGCTTCTAGTGTCCTTAATGTTGCAATTTTTGCCCCATAGGAAGATATCTGGAGCCAAGACTTGGCACATGATTTCCCTGCTGCTCTTTATTGTTACAAATTTAAATTCATTTTTTTTTTAATTTTTACTTCCCCAAGGTAGTGAAAATTTCTGAGATACCCCTGTGCAAACTAAGGGGTAACACTTCCCACAGAGGAACACTTATGTCTTCATCTGTTGAGTTTATGAAATGTTATATATATTATGGTCAAGTTCTTCATCTTACGACAACGACCTCTGTTACCATCAACATCTGCAGACACAATGACAGAATCATGAACAGGTGTCACATTCTCTTCCTTCTTCACAGGTCGTGACTGCCTAAAGTTATAAATCCACCAATAGATCGTTTTGCACCAACTGTAATTACACCGGGATGAATTGCTTGTTCAGGAATACTATGGGGACTTCTAAAAGGTGCCATATAACAAACCACTCATGAAGTAGATTTTCACTATTGTAGCCTGAATCCAGAGTTCGCCATTTCCAACATTTATTGCACTGATCCCATTCGCAAAGAAAAAATACAGCATAAACTTCTGAAGCTTCTAGTGCACCCATAAATATCAGGCTTGATCTTATGCAAGGACTAATTTTAGATGGCCAACCATCTGGAATATTTTCCCCAGTGAAAGAGTCTTCAAAACACAATGATAAGCACTTATCACATCTCCTGATATGAGAGCTTTACCCAGGGGGTGCACAACTTTTCCCTGATTGCTGGAAGAAGCACAGGATCGACAGCTTTTGAAAGATTAGCAACTCGTTTCTGAATGGAGGATACCAAGTATGCTATAGAAAACTCACGGTTAGTAGCCTCCCTTTCAATGGGACTCTTCATATCCTTTTTGTCTACAATATCCCCATTCAAAGCCTTTTCCAGTAACTGAGAAAGCACCCATTCAATGACTTGAGGAAGTTGGAGTAACCCTTCTGCATAATGCCAATATAGGATCCATCCACACCATATAACACCATTTAATATACAAGGAAGGCTCCTCATTGTCAGTAGTTATTTGGGAAGAGTCACCTCCTTGATGCTGACCAGAGCTGCCCAAGAGCATTTGTGAGCTCTCTCTATCGTATAGTGTTGAAACAGGGTCATCATTTTGACACAATTCATCTAGAATGCATTGGAGATAGTCTATAACATCCCTTGTCCATAAATCCACATGCTTTTCATATGTCTTGTCTTGGCCTCCCATGTGGCACACATTCAGCTAAAGAACACAATCCCTTTATGTGGTTGTGAAAGGATCCCGATCCACTTCTTTGTTTTCAAAATCTTCCCTGTAAGTTCGCTGTTCTAGAAACAAACCAGATTTTCCTAACAATGATCCTAACAAAGGTACGCCATAAGCTTGTCCAACCTTGCACTTTTACACCCTAGCATTATTGATAGCCTTAAGCCGCTTCTTCACACGTTTTATGACCAGAACGTTGACAGACATATCATTGCTCAAAATTGTTGTCAAGCTTCATGACTGCTACTCTGATTGGTAGTGATATCAGAAGAAAGTTATGGAAACCCTGCCAATCAAACTTTTGCTCATGATCCATGCTACTGTGGTAAAATGAAACTTTGTGCCCTGATTACTGTATTTTTTTTCAAAAATCTTTTCACAATCCATCAGAGATAGGAATTAAATTATTTCACATTCATCACAATGATTCTCCTTGACGATATTGTCTATGTCCTCAATAGATTTTTGTCTTTGATGTAATGGAATACCTCAAATCAGATCAATTAAAGGTTTGCTTAAAGACCCCCTTTACCATCTATCACCAAAAATGAGATTGTCTTTTTATTACTATGCTGCCTTTTTGATGGAGTAGATTATGGTTCTTTTGCTGCAAAAGAACCCAAATATTAGTAGGTAACATGCACCAGTCATGGATTCCAAACATATGTAGATGAAAAGAGATGGATCTGAGATTTATGCAACTGGTCGACTTTTTTTAGGATGCAAGATGATTGATGCTTTTTCTTTGTTTTGTTGGTGGTCTGTGCAAATATAGCATTTGATCACCAGATGACTATGGATCGTAAATATGTTGGTTTGTAGTGCCTGCACGAGATTAGTTCTGGTGTCTTTCTGTTCTCCAATGACTTACTTCATTTTGGTTATAAGATATTCCAGTTTGATAAGCAGCTATGTTATGCTAAAACTTAAAAGAGAACAAAAGTCCCAAGTGAGCTATGTACATAGGATGAATACCTTGGTAATGATGACAGTTCCTAAATGTGGTTTGTCTAGCATGGTTTCTTTTGATGGTAATCATGGGGAAATTGGATGTAATGCTTCTGGTAGTGTCAATAAAGCTTCATCTAACAATGGGAAAAATGACCATTACAATCATCTCCATCACAATGGTGTATATCACCACTAATCTCATGAAGATTGTCTTTCCAAAATAAGGAAGAACAAAAATTCAATAGAATCAAAATTATCATCAGCATTGCAGGAAAAACATAGATACCGACATGGTTAGAAATTTGGCGGTGAGTTGCATCCCAGTATTCTCAGAATTTTTTGATTTATCTTCTCGAATAGAATATCTCTTCTGGGTTTGTTTTGATTTTGTCATACGTGGACTCGGATTTCCTCAATTATGATCATATTGCCAGTCCTTTGTTTTTGTTTTATTGGATGTGTGAAAAAAAATGTTTTTGGTTTATACATATATGGGTCTGCACAATCCTTGGCTATGTTTGTGGATCTTCCTTTAGTTATGTTTCTTGTGGTTGTATGATCTGTTGTTGCTGAGAAAGACACAAATATGATCAGTTGCTGAGATATCCAACACGAGTGACTTTGCCTTCTGGTCATTCTCAAATAAGTCACAAACTTGAGATTGTAGAAAACATAAGGAAGCATTATTTGAATCATGAGAAACGTCTAAGATAACATCCTCCTTTTCGTTTGAACAATGGAACATGCGTCGAGCTACTTGGATATATGCAGGAAATGCTTTCTGAAGTACAGCACAGCCCCAGATCTATATGGTCTCAATCTTTGGAAATTCCCGCATTGTTGCCATCACAATTTCGATAACTACATGTAATTCTCCAACGCCATCAAGAACATTACTGGTTAAAGCCATATCTATTCCACTTAGCACTGAAAGGTCCTTTCTGGCAGTCTATTGTCCTGATTGTGCTGTTCTTGAGCCAAACAAGGATTTCATATCCCCACTGTTACAAAAAAAATCTGATGAAGATAAGAGATCAAAAGATGAGCCTGAAGGAACAACTTCTTTGAACATTTTGAGCATGCAATCAAGTGCATATGTTCCATAACTTTGAATAGATTCTGAGTTTCTGAAAGCTTTCATTGCTCCAACCACTGCCCATGGAGCTGCCCACCAGTCATCAATTGGGGCTGATCCCTTCACTGCTGGTCTTCTATGTGTTCAAAAAAATCCTAAAAATGGCCTTTAGGTCACGCCTTCCTGGACTTCATATTCAGGCTGTTACAAGAAGACATTCAGGCCTACACTTTATCACAAATGAACATTGATTATGGTATCCATATGAGCATCTCCATCATCATTTCTAGTTTCCAGAATTTCCTTTCTACATGTTGCTATAGAATCATCACTATAACTTCTTCTAAATTTCACAAATTAGAGGTATGATAACCCCTGACACCAACCTCTGCTGAGCTATTCAATTAGAATTGAACATTGATTTTAAATCAAACTCTCTAAATTATCAAAAGTAGAAGTTCCGGATCTTCCTCAAATTAAAAGACTTGGGTGGAGCAGATTTACCAGACTCGCCATCCCTAACTAGCCTACAAAAAGGTTAAGTTCCTTTGTGCAAGCCATGCTCTTTGTACTTGTAAATTTCAGTCAGCACCAGAAACCAAGCCGAAGTCTTCTACCATAGGTTCTTTGAAGCAAGTTCTAAAATCCTTGGTTTTGGAGCTGCGAATTATGGTATATTGCTTCTCATCTTCAAAACCTGTAGTCCATCGCCTTAAACATGTAATGCAAACTCTGTATCACTATATTACTCCCAATTTGGCCATCCAAATTTGTGTTTCAAATAAATATCAGCATATATCCTTCCCAATTGTCTCCTGGTGTTCTCGGGCATTATAGCCTACGAACATCAATCCCCTTTAAAAGACTTCATAGGACAGGATGACCGAAGAAAGCTCAAATAAGGGTGTTGGAACCCACTATTTGATCATTTTTTCTCCAAATATATACAGTTCTTATGGCTGATGAAATTCAAAGAAAGGTGTTAGAATCCACCATTTGAACTTTATTGCTTATGACCAAAGAAATCTAAACCAAACCCATTTTTGATACTGTAATTATGAGTTTTTTACCCCTTTTCACATCTGATATGATGTCACATGCCTGAAGAATACCTAAAATGGTAATGGTACCAACTTTATTAGCATCTCGTGAACAATAAAAACTTTTAAGTCTAATGTATTGGTGCCTTGAGTCAGTCATTCCTGTGTAGTTGTTTTCTGATCAGCTAGCTTAGGATGCGTCCAAGACTTTTGAACAATTGGAGACCTGAGTTTAGTATTGGGGTTTAGAATTTAGTACTGTTAAAAAACGAAGACTTTGATTTTGTTATGGCTCCTTTGGGGATTTGGAGTTGCATTATTAGAAATTCAATCACAACTAACACTGGCCATGGCCCTTTTGCATTAGGACAACATGAATGATAAGGCCATTGCCTTGATAGGTCTTAATTTATCTGATTCCATGTTAGTGAATGTGTCGAAGGAAACTATAGCAAAGAAACTTTGGGACAAGCTTGGTTCATTGTATGAGGCTAAGTCCCTCATGAATTCAATATTACCATGGAAGAAGTTGTATCCTCTGAAGATGAAGGATGGTGATAGGGTTACAAATCACATTAAGGCTTTCAATGCCTTGCTTAATCATCTCAAGGCCATCGATAATAAACAAAAAGGAGAATGAGTGGTGCATAGCCTTGCTTTGTAGTTTTATGGATTCTTTGGAGAATCTAATAGTTGCCATCCAGGGAGCTACAAAGATAGATAGGATAGTAAGATAAGATAATTTTATTAATGTTCAACAAATGACCACAAATAGGTCAAAAACACTATTAAGTACAATACTATTAATACTTAGTGGGATGCATTACTCCTATATAAAAACAAAAGTAGATCTAATTTCTAATAGCCAAAAAAGAAAGTGCTATTGGAAAAATTGAAGTGATACACTTGTTGTGAAGGGCCAAAAGACAAATGCCATAGAGGGATGCCTTGAAAGAAGGTACAAGGGAAAGGGAAGAAGCCTCAGTGCATCCTAAACCTATCGACTGATGAGCACGAGGAAAGGCTTCCCTCCTATAGGTCATTGACCTCCGTATATGTGTTTATTCTAGCATTTGAGGCCAAAGAGAAAAAACTCATGATGGAAGATTGTCTAGAAGAGTTGGTCCAGGGTGTGGTTTGCTATCTCAAGGAAGTAGGTTGTTGTTGATGTCTGGAAGAGGAGGTCTACCTATTGGAAGGGGAAGTTATGTCCCTAGATATGAATTTGGAAACTCTTGCAAGTGTCTAGTTGGTGGAGGATGGGAAACTCCCCGAGGACTCATGCATTTAGACCCTCAAGCTAATTGAGATTGTAGGTCAATTGTTGTAGGAGGAAACAAGGATAAGAACTTTTGAAATAAACATCGATTCAAAGGATCTAGTGACTAGGGGATGATCTATGGAACGAAATGATGAGAGATCTAGTGGGAGGAAATCTAAATCTAGAGGAAGACATGTCAGTAAAGGTAGGAAGTGACAAGAGCTTATATGTTGGAGGTGCCATCAAAGATGGCACAAAAAGAGCCAATGCAAGGCTAACACTTTGAAGGAGAAATAAGCAAATAAGGAGGATTTGGTTGTAGGGATTTATAGTTGTGAAGGTAACATGTATCTCTTTTCTACATTTTTGTTGACCAATGTCCATGAAAAGGCATGGTTGATTGAATTGGGAGCTTCCTTCTAGATAACTCTTCACAAGAAGTGGTTAATCGATTATGCAGAATCACATGGAGGAAAAATCTTTTGTGGAGATAATTTCCTTATGAAAATGTGAAACATGGTAGTGTAGAATTCCAATATAGAGATGGATCCATGAAATCAATAACCAATGTGTGGCATGTGCTTGTGCAAGACGAAAAGCTAGCACAGGCTAGCTTTCCCTGACTATGGAATGATGTTATTCGACATGAACTTGTTCTTGTGAAGGAGGGAAAGCTAGCATGCACTAGCTTTCCCCCATGGTGGAATGATGTTATTCGATGTGCACTCTTGCTTGTGCAAGAGGGAAAGCTTTCCCTCATGGTCAAATAATGTTGTTCGAGATGTGCTTGTGCTTGTGCAAGAGAGAAAGATAGCACACACTAGCTTTCCCCCACAATGGAATGTTGTTGTTCGAGATGTCCTTGTGCAAGATGGAAAGCTAGCACGTGCTAGCTTTCCCCCAAAGTGGAATGATGTTGTTTGGGATGCGCTTCTTCTTGCGCAAGATGGAAAGATAGCACGCGCTAGCTTTCCATGCGGTGTAATGATGTTGTTCGAGATGTGTTTTTGCTTGTGCAAGAGGGAAAGCTAGCACACACTAACTTTCCCCCACAGTGGAATGATGTTGTTCAAGATGGACTTGTACTTTGGCAAGAGGGAAAGCTAGCACACACTAGATTTCCTCGATGGTGGAATGATGTTGTTTGGGATGTGCTTGTGCTTCTTCAAGAGAGAAAATTAGCATGCACTAGCTTTCCCCCATGGTGGAATGATGTTGTTCGAGATGAACTCGTGTTTGTGAAGGAGGGAAAGCTAGCACGCGCTAGCTTTCCCCCACGGTGGAATGATGTTATTCAAAATGCACTTGTACTTGTGCAAGGGGGAAAGCTAGTACCATGGTGGAATGATGTTGTTTGAGAAATGCTTGTGCTTGTGCAAGACGGAAAACTAGCACGCTCTAGCTTTCCCTGATGGTAAAACGATATTGTTCGCGATGAACTTGTGCTTGTGAAGGAAGGAAAGCTAGCATGTGCTAGCTTTCCCCCATGACAGAATGATGTTATTCGATATGCACTTGTTCTTGTGAAAGAGGGAAATATAACATGTGCTAGATTTCCCCAATGGTAGAATGATGTTTGGGATGTGTTTGTGCTTGTGCTAGAGAGAAAACTAGCATGCGCTAGCTTTCCCCCACAATGGAATGATGTTGTTCGAGACGTGCTTGTGCAAGATGGAAAGGTAACACGCACCAGCTTTCCCCCACATTGGAATGATGTTGTTCAAGATGCGCTTGTGCTTGCACAAGATGAAAAGATGGCACGCGCTAGCTTTCCACACAACAAAATGATGTTGTTCGAGATGCGTTTGTGTTTGCACAAAAGGGAAAGATAGCACATGCTAAATTCCCCCCACAATGGAATGATGTTGTTTGAGATGCGCTTGTTCTTTTGCAAGAGGGAAATCCAACACACATAGCTTTCCTCGTCGGTCAAATAATGTTGTTTGAGATGCACTTGTTCTTCTGCAAGAGGGAATACACTAGCTTTCCCCCACAATGGAATGATGTTGTTCGACATGAACTTGTGTTTGTGGAGGGAAAGCTAACATGCACTAGTTTTCTCCCACAGTGGAATGATGTTATTTGATATGCACTTGTGCTTGTGCAAGAGGGAAAGCTAGCATGCGCTAGATTTTCACCATGGTGGAATGATTTTGTTCGAGAAATGCTTGTGATTGTGCAAGATGCAAAGCTAGCAAGCGCTAGCTTCCCCAGATGGTGGAATAATGTTGTTCGAGATTAACTTGTGCTTGTGAAGGAGGGAAAGTTAGCATGCACTAGCTTCCCCCCACAATGGAATGATCTTTGATATACACTTGTGATCCATATGGATGTCGGTGGCCTCCCACCTATTCCAACTAGTTCATTTTGGTAGTTTTCCAGTTTGACAGTTTTTTTCCTAGTTTTCAGGTCCCTAACTTTCGGGGCCGTTTTGAGGCCCTAAACAACATTTTTAGAGATCGGCATAGTTGAAAATGCCCTTTACTAGATCAGAACAAAATGTGTAGTCCTCGGATAGACCTTTCCAACATGCTATCGTGCGCCTAAAATGAAGATCGTATGCAAAAGTTACGACCCCGGGAAGTTGACCGACTAACTTACCCAAACGGGGCCCACATGACTTTTGGCGCTTCATCTTCTAGACTTAGGTTTTTGGATTTCTAGGGTTTTTGACATTCCTGTTTATTGTAAAAAGGCCTTCAGAGCCTCATTGTAATGATCTTCTTGCGAATGAGTGCAGTCGTTACATCTCTTCTCAGAGATAAGTCGCCACCATTCCAGCAAGCTTGTTTTCCGCTGCATTTTACAGTTTCAACTTATTTCCTTATTGAATAGAAAACTAGTTTTACTGTATCTCTGTTATTCTGTGTTAAGCATCTTTTAATAATCTGTATTCATTTCATTATGCTCATAAAATCTGGATCAGTGGTATCAGAGCGGTCTGCTCCTTGTCGTCTTAATGCATGTTCCCAACGAGGTCGAGGTACAAAGAATTGGGTCTCGAGCTTGTTTCTCTTGAGGACAAAAGCGCTCGCACGCCCAAACGACCTCTCATGGCAGGAGAAAATAAAGATTATGGGACAAAAGATCCTTTCAAAATGTTGCTTGAGGAAGCCCTCACGCAACAGAGGAACGAGATGATGGATAGTTTTGTGCAAATCCTTCGGCGGCTACCAACAAGCGACGCATCTTCCTCGAGCGGAGGTGCCGCCCCCTTCAAGGTACAAATCAACTTCGATATTCCTATATTTGAAGGTCAGATAGACGCAGATGCTGTAGACAAGTGGTTGAATCTACTAGAAGGGTATTTTTCTATCCATAACTTTTCAAATAGAGAAAAAATTACTTTTGCGCTCCTCAAAGCCGTTCCCCATGTCAAAGATTGGTGGGAAACTTTCTGTGAGCAAAAGGAAACAGAGGAACCCTCATTGTTTACAGTCACGACCACTTGGGAATCCTTTAGGGATGCTATTAAGGAACAATACTACCCTGTCGAAAGCTATGATGACTTGTATACCAAATGGACCACAGTACGACAAGAAAGAGACCAAGCAGTGCCAGATTTCACAAATATCTTCCATACCCTGGGCACCAAGTTGGGTATCAAAGATTCAAAGCGACATCTGGTGCTCAAGTACCGTGGTGCTCTGCATAGATACATCCATACCGAAATGGAATTTATGGACATCTCGTCCTTGGGCGCAGCCTATCGATATGCCGTCAAAATCGAGCAGAATCTCAAACAAAAGACGTGACAATTTGGGCCTGGGAACCCCTCGCAGCAAAAGCCAAGAAAGGGCGGCCCCAACCTATAGAAAAAAGGACAGAGCAAAGATGGACAATATCAAGACAACCAGTCCAAGCCGCAAGCAAAGAAGGACACCGGAAAGACAAACAAGGATACTGGGAAGTGGTGCGACTTCCATAAGAGCCCTTGGCATAACATTGTTGATTGTCGCTCAAAGCAGTCGCTGGTGGCTAAAGTGAAAGCCTCTGAATCAGATGCGGGTTCTGACTCTGAGTCAGAACCAGAAAGGGGAAGACGGATCATTGACGCAGAGCCGAGTGCCACCATTGCTACCACCAAGCTCCAGCCTAATGAATCAGATGAGCCAAAAGAAGGCGAGCGCCTTTTCCATTCACAAATGTGGGTAAAAGGCACCTCGTTGCACTTCATCGTTGATAGCGATAGCTAGAAGAACCTCATCTCAGCAGAGGTTGTCAAGCGGCTGGACCTGCCGACAATGCCGCACCCGCAGCCCTACACCATTGGATGGCTCTGCCAAGGAAGCGATCTCCGCGTCGACCAACAGTGTTGACTGTCGTACGGCATCAAGCCCTTCAATGACGAGGTATTATGTGATGTTGCTCCTCTCGAAGTTTGTAATGTTCTTTTGGGCCAACCTTATTTATGGAAACACCATGTTGTATATGAGTCTAGGCCTCGTAGTGTTATTATTACTTTGAACAAGAAATTGTACAGGATACCCGAGGCAGTCCCTCCTAGTGTTATTTCCTTGATCTCTGCCAAGCAATGCAGGAAGGTCGTCTCTCAGACCGAGAAATTTGTCTTCTTCATGATTCGCTCTCAGAGTAAGAGAAAGATCGCAGCCACATCCAGGGCCTCTGCAGTCGATCTCTCCACACAATAGAAGCAAATGGATAAGGTCGTGGAAGAACACTCAGATGTCTTCTCCTCTCCTACCGGGGTATCTCTGCACTACCAGGTCAAGCATCCCATCGATATGACCCCAGGCGCACCGCTACCCAATGGGTCGGTCTACTGCCGCTCTCTGTTAGAAAACGAGGAGATCAAGAGGCAGATCTAAGAACTTCTCCACAAGGGGCACATCCGTCCCAGCTCATCGCCTTGTGGGAGCCCAATTGTACTAGTGCAGAAGAAAGATGGGATCTGGCGACTCTGCATTGATTACAGGGCCCTGAATAAAATCATAGTCCGAAACCGGTACCCGATTCCCCGAATCGACGACCTCCTTGATCAGCTCATGGGGGCCAAATACTTCAGTAAGATTGATTTGAAGTCTGGCTACCACCAGGTCCCAATAGAACATATAGATGTATGGAAGACCGCCTTCAAGTCAAAAGAAGGTCTTTTTGAATGGTTGGTCATGCCCTTTGGTTTGACAAATGCTCTAACAAATTTTATGAGGATGATGGACGATATCCTATGACCTTTCACCAGTGCTTTCGTAGTGGTGTATCTGGATGACATCCTCATCTACAACAAGACTTGGGTGGAACACTTGTAGCATATTCAACAGGTTTTGCACACCCTGCGACAGCACAAACTATATGCAAACTTGGAAAAATGCTCCTTCGACATGGACAGGGTCCACTACTTAGGCTACATCGTTGATCAACATGGTGTGCATGTGGATCCAACCAAGATCTAGGTCATCCATGACTGGCCAGCCCCAACCACACTCTCTGAGCTTCGGAGCTTCTTGGGCCTCGCCAATTTCTATCGCAGGTTCGTGTTGGGATTCTCTCATATCGCATGGGTCCTCAGCCAAGTAACCAGGGGTGCCGGTAAGGAAAAATTTGTGTGGGGCCTGTCCCAACAACAAGCCTTCGGTGAACTGAAGCAACGCTTGTGCTCATTCCCGGTACTTTCATTACCGGACCTGCAGAATCCCTTTGAGATCGAGACAGATGCTTCAGACTATGTTGTGGGCATCATTCTCACTCAACATGGCCACCCCGTGGTATATCATAGTGAGACGCTATCAGATGTTGTCCGTAAGTACCCTACTTATGACAAAGAAATGTACTCCATTGTGCAAGCCTGCTGCCAGTGGAGACATTACATTCTGGGGAAAGAGACAGTCATCCACACTGATCACAAGCCACTACAATTCATGCAGACCCAAGGAAAATTGCAGAATGACCGCCATCAGAAGTGGTCCACATACTTACAACAGTTCCACCTCAACATCAAGTATAAAACAGGAAGTACCAACCAAGTTGTTGATTGCCTCAGTCGACCTCTAGTCACAGCACTCACCACGGTGCTAGACTCTTGCAGCCATGAGACCTCTGGATGGCCCCACCTCTATGAGACAGACCCTGACTTCTCCACCACCTACCAAATGTTGGGAGCAAACTCAGTGGTTGTTGATTTCCATCTTCAGGACGGGTTGTTGTGCCGTCTAGGCCATCTCTGCGTTCCATCAAGCGAGCGCACGAAGCTGATCTGGGAAGCTCACTACAGTTGGGTGGCAGGACACTTTGGTGTCAAAAAGACAGTGGCAGTGCTACAAAAACATTTCTACTAGCCAAAACTTCGACAGGATGTCGGCAAGTATATCAGGTCCTGCACCGCCTGCGCTATTGCCAAACCGACCACTAATAAACAGGGGTTGTACACCCCTCTTCCTACTCCTGACAAGTCGTGGGAATCCATATCCATGGACTACATGTCAGGCCTCCCATCCACCAAGAGGGGCAATGACTGTGTTTTTGTGGTTGTTGATCGCTTTTCCAAGATGGCGATTATGGCTGCTTGCAAGAAGAACATCACTGCAGAGGCCATTGCCAAGCTCTTCTTTGAACGCGTCTGGGTACACTTTGGGATCCCAAAAACCATTGCCTCAGATCAGGACAATTAGTTCCTCAGCACATTTTGGTCGAGCCTCTGGTCACTGTTGGATACCAAGCTCACCAAATCCACTTCCTTCCACCCCCAGACAGATGGCCAAACTGAGGTCGTCAATCAGATGATCGTACATATCCTACGCATGTACAATTCCAAGCACCCCCGCACATGGGATGAGAGTCTTCCCTATGTCCAACATAGCTACAACCAAGCCCTGCATAGCTCAACTGGCCATAGCCCCTTTCAGTTGGGGTTGGGATTCCAACCATTGGGCCCCATGGATGTTGCACTACCACTGGCGAACACCTTGACCGACTCGTCCCCTGCTCCACCAGAAGCTGAAAAATCCACCCGGTTCATTGAGAGGATCCATCACATCCGCCAACAGGTTCAGGATATTTTACAGAAGTCCGATGCCAAGTACAAGCAACACCATGATCAACACCGGGTGCCACATAAGTTTCAGGTGGGCGACAAAGTTTGGTTGCACTTGTAGAAAGAACGCCTTACAGGGCCCCATCAGAAGCTTCTCCCACTCTCGTATGGGCCATACACCATCACCAAGGCTGTGGGTGACAATGATTTTGCGCTCAATGTTCCCCCTTTCCTTGGCCTGCACCCAGTCTTCAACGTGGCTCTCCTTCGGCCATATTTCCCACCATTATTGGACACCTCAGAGATAGCAGAGCAGTTGACACCAACAGAACTCAACCCTGATTGCATGCAATAGGCATCCAATGATCAGAATGTGGACACATAGATCAAGGGCACCCAACAACAAAGGATCCAACGTTATCGAGTTGTCAAAGTAGGGCAGCTCCTACACCAAGGCAAGTGGCTCACCCGGGTCCAAATTCAGCAGAAATTTCCTCATTTGATGGGGGAACTCAACGCAATGGAGACCATTGCTTCCTAATGGGGGAGGATTGATCCATATGGATGTCGGTGGCCTCCCACCTATTCCAACTGGTTCCTTTTGACAGTTTTCTAGTTTGGTAGTTTTTTTCCTAGTTTTTAGGTCCCTGACTTGCGTGGTCGTTTTGAGGCCCTAAACAACGTTTTTAGAGATCGACACAGTCAAAAATGCCCTTTAATAAATAAGACCAAAATGTGTAGTCCTCGGATAGACCTTTCCAACGGGCTATCGTGTGCCTAAAATGGAGATCGTATGCAAAAGTTACGACCCCGGGAAGTTGACCGACTAACTTACCCAAACGGGGCCCACATGACTTTTGGGGCTTCATCTCCTAGGGTTAGGTTTTTGGATTTCTAGGGTTTTTTACATTCCTGTTTATTGTAAAAAAAGTCTTCAGAGCCTCATTGTAATGATCTTGCAAATGAGTGCAGCCGTCACATCTCTTCTCAGAGATAATCCACCACCATTCTAGCGAGCTTGTTTTCCGCTGCATTTTACAGTTTCAACTTATTTCCTTATTGAATAGAAAACCAGTTTTACTGTATCTCTGTTATTCTGTGTTAAGCATCTTTTAATAATATGTATTCATTTCGTCCTGCTCATAAAATCAGGATCAACTTGTGCTTGTGTAAGAGGGAAATATAGCATGTGCTAGCTTTCCCCCACAGTGGAATGATGTTGTTCGAGATGCACTTGTGCTTGCAAAATGGAAAGCTATCACACACTACCTTTCCCCCATAGAGGAATGATGTTGTTCGAGATGCACTTGTGGTTGCGCAAGATAGAAAGCTAGCACGCACTAGCTTTCCACACGGTGGAATGATGTTGTTGGAGATGAGTTTGTACTTCTGCAAAAGGGAAAACTAACCTGTGCTAGCTTTCTCCCATAATGGAATGATGTTGCTCGAGATGCACTTGTGATTTTGCAAGATAGAAAGCTAACACATGCTAGCTTTCCCTGACGATGGAATGATGTTTTGAGATTCACTTGTGCTTTTGCAAGACGGAAAGCTATCTTTCCTCCATGGTGGAATGATGTTGTTCGAGACGAACTTGTGCTTGTGAAGAAGGAAAGCTAGCATGGACTATCTTTCCCCCATGGTGGAATAAATTTAATTGACATACACTTGTTCTTGTGCAAGAGGGAAAGATAGTGTGTGGAATGATGTTGTTCGAGAAACGCTTGTACTTCTGCAAGATGTAAAACTATCACGTGCTATCTTTCCCAAACAGTGGAATGATGTTGTTCGAGATGAACTTGTGCTTGTGAAAGAGGGGAAACCAACACCCGCTAACTTTCCCCCACAGTGGAATGATGTTATTTGATATGCATTTGTGCTTCTGCAAGAGGGAAATCTAGTTTCGAGAAAGCTAGCAGATGCTAGCTTTCCCCACGGTGGAATGATTTTGTTTGAGATGTGCTTGTGCTTGTGCAAGAGAGAAAGCTAGCATGCGCTATCTTTCCCCCACAATGGAATGATGTTGTTCAAGATGTAGTTGTGCAAGACAGAAAGCTAGCATAGTGGAATGATGTTCTTCAAAATGCGCTTGTGCTTGTGCAAGACGAAAAGTTGGAATGCACTAACTTTCCACACGATGAAATGATGTTGTTGGAGATGTGTTTGTGCTTGTGCAAAAGGAAAAGCTAGCACGCGATAACTTTCCCCCACAGTGGAATGATGTTGTTCAAGATGCACTTGTGCTTTTGCAAGAGGGAAAGCTAGCACATGCTTTTGCAAGAGGGAAAGATAGAACGCACTAGATTTCCTTGATGATGGAATGATGTTGTTTGAGATGCGCTTGTGCTTCTGTAAGAGGGAAAGCTAGTATGTGCTAGCTTTCCTCCATGGTGGAATGATGTTGTTCGAGATGAACTTGTGCTTGTGAAGGAGGGAAATCTAGCACGCGTTAGCTTCCCCCCACACTGGAATGATGTTATCTGATATGCACTTGTGCTTGTGCAAGAGAGAAAGATAACATACACTAGCTTTCCCCCGCGGTGGAATGATATTGTACGAGAAATGCTTGTGCTTGTGCAAGACAAAAAGCTAGTATGTGTTAGCTTTCCCAAACTGGAATGATGTTCTTCGAGATGAACTTGTGCTTGTGAAGGAGGGAAAGCTAGCACGTGCTATCTTTCCCCCACAGTGGAATGATATTCTTCGATATGCACTTGTGCTTGTGCAAGAGAGAAAGTTAGCATGCGCTAGCTTTCCCCGATGGTGAAATGATGTTCGAGATGTGCTTGTGCTTGTGCTTGTGAAAGAGAGAAAGCTAGCATAACTCCCCCCCCCACAATGGAATGATGTTGTTTGATATGTGCTTGTGCAAGATGGAAAACTAGCACGCGCTAGATTTCCCCCACAGTGGAATGATGTTGTTCGAGATGCGCTTGTTCTTGCACAAGATGGAAAACTAGCACATGATAGCTTTCCACATGGTGGTATGATGTTGTTTGAGATGTGTTTGTGCTTGTGCAAAAGGGATAACTAACATGTGCTAGATTTCCCCCACAATGGAATGATGTTGTTCGAGATGTGCTTGCACTTTTGCAAGAGGGATAACTATCATGCGCTAGCTTTTCCTGACGTTGGAATGATGTTGTTTGAGATGCGCTTGTGTTTCTGCAAGAAGGAAAGATAACATGTACTAGCTTTCACCCACGACAAAATGATGTTGTTTAAGATGATCTTGTGTATGTGGAGGGAAAGCTAGCACGCACTAGCTTTCAACCATGATCGAATGATGTTATTCGATATGAACTTGTGTTTGTGGTAAAGGGAAAGATAACATGCATTAGATTTTCCCCACAGTGGAATGATGTTGTTCGAGAAATACTTGTGCTTGTGCAAGATCGAAAGCTAGCATGCGTTAGCTTTCCCCGCTAGTGCAATGATGTTGTTCAATATGAACTTGTGCTTGTGAAGGAGGGAAAGCTAACACCTGCTAGCTTTTCCCCATGGTGGAATGATGTTATTTGATATGCACTTGTGTATGTGCAAGAGGGAAATCTAGCATGCGACAACATTCCCCCACGGTGGAATGATGTTGTTGGAGATGTGCTTGTGCTTGTATAAGAGAGAAAGCTAGCACATGCTAGCTTTTCCCTATAACATAATGATGTTGTTTGATATGTGCTTGTGCAAGATGAAAAACTAGCACATGTTAGCTTTCCCCCATAGTGGAATCTTGTGCTTGTGCAAGACAAAAATATATTAAGCGCTAGTTTTCCACACTGTGGAATGATGTTGTTCGAGATGCGTTTGTGCTTATGCAAAAGTGAAAGCTAGCATGCACTAGCTTTCCCCCACAATGGAATGATGTTGTTTGAGATGGGATCACACTTTTGCAAAAAAGAAAACTATCACACGCTAGATTTCCTCGACTATGAAATTATGTTGTTTGAGATTGCACTTGTGATTTTGTAAGAAGGAAAGCTAGCATGCGCTAACTTTCTCCCACTGTGGAATGATGTTGTTCGAGATGAACTTGTGCTTGCGAAGGAGGGAAATCTAGCATGCGATAACTTTCCCCCATGATGGATTGATGTTATTCAATATGCACTTGTGCTTATGCAAGATGGAGAGCTAGTGGCTTTCCCCCACGGTGGAATGATGTTGTTCGAGAAATGCTTGTGCTTGTACAAGATGGAAAGCTAGCATGCACTAGCTTTCCTCGACGATGGAATGATGTTGTTCGAGATGAACTTGTGCTTGTGAGGGAGGGAAAGCTAGTGTGCACTACCTTTCCCCCAGGGTGGAATGATGTTGTTTGAGATGTGATTGTGCTTGTGCAAGAGAGAAACCTATCACATGTCAGTTTCCCTCCACAATGTAATGATGTTGTTCGAGATGTGCTCATGCAAGACAGAAAGCTAGCATGTGATAGCTTTCCCCCACAATATAATGATGTTGTTCAAAATGCGTTTGTACTTGCTAACTTTCCACATGGTGAAATGATGTTGTTTGAGATGCGTTTGTGCTTTTGCAAAAGGGAAAGCTAACATGTATTAGCTTTCCCCCACAGTGGAATGATGTTGTTCAAGATGTGCTTGCGCTTTTGCAAGAGGGAAAACTAGCACATGTTAGCTTTCACTTACGGTGGAATGATGTTGTTTGAGATGCACTTGTGCTTTTGCAAGAGGGAAAACTAGCATGTGCTAGCTTCCCCCAATGGTGGAATGATGTTGTTCGGGAGGAAATTGTGCTTGTGAAGGAGGGAAATCTAGCACATGCTATATTTCCCCCATGGTGGAATGATGCCATTCAATATGCACTTTTTCTTATGCAAGAGGGAAAGCGCTAGCTTTCTCCCATTGTGGAATGGTGTTGTTCGAGAAATGCTTGTGCTTGTGCAAGATAGAAATCCAACACGTGCTAGATTTCTCCAATGGTGGGATGATGTTGTTTGATATGAACTTGTTTTTGTGAAGGAGGGATAACTAGCACATGTTAACCTTCCACCATGGTGGAATGTTGTTATTCGATATGCACTTGTGCTTGTGCAAGAGGGAAAGCTAGCATTTGCAAGTTTTCCCTCACGATGGAATGATATTGTTCGAGATGTGCTTGTGCTTATGCAAGAGAGAAAGCTAGCAACGCGCTAGATTTATCCCACAATGGAATGATGTTTTTTGAGATGCACTTGTGTTAGATGAAAAAATAACATGTGTTAGCTTTCCCCATAGTGGAATGATGATGTTCGAGATGCACTTGTGCTTGTGCAAGATGGAAAGCTAGCACGTGATAACTTTCTCCCATAGTGAAATGATGTTCGAAATGCATTTGTACTTGTGCAAGATGAAAAACTAGCATGCGCTAGCTTTCCACATGATGGACTAATGTTAGTCGAGATGTGTTTGTGCTTGTGCAAAGGGAAAGCTAGCACGCACTAGCTTTCCCCCATAGTGGAATGATGTTTGAGATGCGCTTGCGCTTTTGCAAGAGGGAAAGCTAGCACGCGCTAGCTTTCCCTGATGGTGGAATGATGTTGTTTGAGATGCGCTTGTGCTTCTGCAAGAGGGAAAACTAGCATGCACTAGTTTTCCCCCAAAGTGGAATGATGTTGTTCGAGATGTGCATGTGCTTGTGGAAGATGGAAAGATAACACACACTAGCTTTCCGCCCCAGTGGAATGATGTTATTAGAGATACGATCATGCGTGTGTAAGAGAAAAATATAGAACGCACCATCTTTCCCATGGGTGGAATGATATTTTTCAAGATGTGCTTATACTTGTGCAAGAGGGAAAACTAGCATGTACTAGCTTTCCCCTACGGTGAAATGATTTTGTTCGAGATGTATTTGTGCTTGTGAAAAATAGAAAGGTAGGACATAGTGCAATGATGTTGTTCAAGAAGCACTTGTGCTTGTGGAAGATGGAAATCTAACATACGCTAGCTTTCCCCCACAATATAATGATGTTTGAGATGCGTTTGTGCTTGTGAAAGAGGGAAAGATAGAAAGTGCTATCTTTCCCCCACGGTGGAATGATGTTGTTCGAAATGAGCTTGTGCTTGTGCAAGAGGGAAAGATAACACACACTAGCTTTCCCCTAGGGTGGAATGATTTTCTTCGAGATTTTTTTGTGCTTGTGCAAGAGGGAAATCTAGCACACACTAGCTTTACTCCATGGTAGAATGATGTTTGTCGATATGCACTTATGTTTCTGCAAGAGGGAAAGCTAGCATGATGGAATGATGTTATTCGAGATGTGCTTGTTTTTGTACAAGTGGGAAAGCTAGCAAGCGCTAGCTTTTCCCCACGGTGGAATGATTCTCAAGATGCACTTGTGCTTGTGCAAGAGGGAAAACTAGCATGCACTAGCTTTCCCCCATGGTGGAATGATACTTTTCGAGATGCACTTGTGCTTGTGCAAGAGGGAAAGATAGCATGCGCTAGCTTTCCCCCATGGTGGAATGATGTTGTTCGAGATGTACTTGTTCCTGTGAAAGAGGAAAGCTAGCATGTGCTAGCTTTCCCCCATGGTGGAATGATGTTGTTTAAGAAATGTTTGTTCTTGTGCAACACAAAAAGCTAGCATGTGCCATCTTTCCACCATGCTGGAATGATGTTGTTCAAGATGAACTTGTGCTTGTGAATGAGGGAAAGCTAGCACACACTAGCTTTCCCTCATGGTGGAATGATGTTGCTCAAGATGAACTTGTGCTTGTGAAGGAGGGAAAGATAACATGCGCTAGCTTTCCCCCATGGTGGAATGATGTTATTCGATATGCGTTTGTGCTTGTGCAAGAAGGAAAGCTAGCAAGCATTAAATTTCCCCCTATTGATTTTTCATAAGCTAGGTTAAGCATGAATTTCATTCCATCTTTAGCATTTCACTTAACCATAAACAATAATGTTGCAACAACCAAGATCACAAGAAGAAACACCATGCACAAGAACACAAGAAGTATCCTGGGAAACCCTTCTCAACAGGGGAAGAAAACCCAGCCAAATCCTTTGCTATAATCTTCAAGAGAAAGACCTTCACCAACAAGAAAGACTTAGCACACAAGAGGGTGCTTAAGCCCTAGAAGAGTAGTGCCCAAGAGAGGTGCGTACCTTTTACCAAGTAGATGTATTTTCTGTAATTTCCAAACACATAAGAAAGATATGATTCCACAATGGGGAATCATCCCTTACTTATATTAGACTTGACTAATCAATAAAGGCGTCTATTGGCTCATAGGGCCGACCTCTCTAAGTCACTTTATAATTTATAATTATTATTATTATAATTAATATTAACAATATTAATTATCTTTTACATTTATTATTAATCACATTAAGGTGGGGCCGACCTGTACCCTTTACATAACAACTAGGGTTATAGGAAGGTCTGACTCTTGAAAAACATATAGCAAAGGATCTGATACACGCACTAGTGCTCATCCACGAGGGGCACATCCATAGGGATGTCATATCTCTGGCTCACTGCATTACACAGAAGAACCAGATCTACACATGTTCACCTGTGCTCATCCACAGGCACGTCCACTCTACAGATCTCCATTCCCACTGCCTCACACAGGAGAATCATCTAGAGTTTTCTCGTCAACTCTACTGCTCATAGGAGGCTAACACATCATCTTCATTTCTATTCACATGATGATGCACCCAACACTTTTGGGATTTCACACGTTCACCTTGTGCTCAGCCACATGCACGTCCAACTCATCAGATCGCTTTTCCTACTAGATAATCATTTGGAGTTCTTCTCACTCTCTGAATGGAGGAGGTCATCTCTACATTCCTAGCTCTGTCTTAGGCAGGAACCACGAACCCTTATTAGGGGATTTCTCTCAGGTTTGTAAGCTGAGAGAAAGGCTTCACATAGCTACAATGATCCACACCTCACAGGTTTGTAAGCTGGAGAATGTCTCACATAGCTGCATTCATCAACACCCCCATGATGAAATGATGTTGTTCAAGATGTGCTTGTGTAAAAAGAAAAAGCTAGCATGCACTAGCTTTCTCCCACAATGGAATGATGTTGTTCGACGTGCGATTGTCCTTGTACTGGAGGAAAAGTTAGCACACGCTAGATTTCCCCCACAGTGGAATGATATTTTTCGAGATGCGTTTGTTCTTGTGAAAAAGGGAAAGTCAACATGCACTAGCTTTCCCCCACATTGGAACGATGTTGTTCAAGATGCGCTTGTGCTTGTGCAATAGGGAAAGCTAGAATGCACTATCTTTCCCCCACGGTGTTGTTCATGATGTGCTTGTGCTCTTGCAAGAGGGAAGGCTAGCATGTGCTAGCTTCCCCCCATGGTGGAATGATGTTGTTCAAGATGTGCTTGTGTAATGTCCCTTTCCAAATAGGAGCTCCAGAAAAGGAGGCTTAATGGTCTAAACCACCCCGTTAGACTATAGCCAGGGCCAAAGAGGGGTAAACAGGGTTACTAGAGGTCACTCTAGTCACAGGTGTTATATTCGGAAAGTGGCATTGAGCTAACAAGGGTTAAAAATGATTTTAAGTCATTATGAGCTAAAAATAGAAGTCAACAGTGAATTAGGGTTTCAACAGTGATTTAGGGTTTCAACATGATTTAGGGTTTTGAAAAGCTATAAAGGAAGGGTCGGTGACCTAATTCATCATTATGCAGATTATGACTTGTCAGTGAGGAGAAGAGGCGCATCTCAGGAGAGATAGTTCAGTAGGAGGAAGACACCAGTTGGCTGATTTCAGTGTTAAAAGACACACCCTAGTCACCGGGAAGATCATCCTGGTCTTCCATCATTCTTTAGTTGTGCTCCCATATTCTGGGTATTATCTTTTAGTTTCTTTTTTGTATTCTGGCTAAGATCCTTTTGTCTTTTGATCTAGCTGAGTATTTTTATTTAGCCGCAGTTGCTTATTTATATTCCTGCTAAGATCCTTTGTATGTTGATCTAGTCAAGTATTGTCAGTTATTCAGCCGCATTCGACCATTTTGTAATCCACAGAGATATCATAATACAAACTTTGCAGTCCTTTGTCATGTTTATTATTTGTATGATCATTTATATGCTATAAACCTTTGATCCTACACACACATTAGCAGTGTTTTTCTAGACTAGCCAAGTCAGGAACATTATAGTGGTATTAGAGCTTTAGTCCTGCCAGCCTGTGACTAAAGACAATGAGTGCAGCAGAAGACCCAGAGGGCCATGAACACATAGGTGATGAATATGTCACTTACAACAGGCATCAGGGAAGAAGGCATAGGCTTGATTTTCCCTCTTTTCCTCCTAGCTCAGAGGAAGAGGAAGAGGCACAGAGAGAAGCAGAGAGAAGGGTAGAGCGTGAGGTTGAGAGGATGTTAGGAGACAGATATGAGTGACCAGAGGGCAGTGGCAAGGCCCTCATAAATCCAGAGGAAACTTTCATGCAAGTTATCAATGGTATGTTAGCTAGTCAACGAACCATGTCTCAGTCCTTGGCACAGGTGGTTGATAGATTGGCTAGAGTGGGCACCCCAAATACACAAGTCCCACATGCAGCACAGGTGAACTTGGGAGCAGGCAGTAGACCCCAGTCACCCTCTCGCACATACACCTCTACGAGTAGGATTCCCAAACCCTTGTTTCCCAATTTCTAGAGGGCACCCCCGGTAGCAACACTGCCACCAATAGCACAGAGGCCACCCACTCATGCCGACGACATTGCATAGTATAGGAGGGAGTACGCAACATTGGGTCATGACTTCCATCAGGACATGACCTTAGTTGAGTACTGTGGATTCAGACTCAGGAACCGCCCCAGAGAGCCACAGAGGGGAGGACCACAATAGCAGCAAGGGCATAACCTCGATTTCATCCGAAAAGTTGGGAAACTCACCATCCCTTCTTTCGACAGATCGTCCAAATACATCGCTAGAGATTGGGTACAGAAGCTAGACATGTATTACAAGCTCAACCAGATGACCGAGACAGAGGCCATCAGTTTCGCGACCTTACACTTGGAGGGTGAGGCACACGAGTGGTGGTATCATGGACTGGTGACATTAGGTCACAGTCACATCACCTCCTATAGGGAGTTTACAGATAGGCTCATGGATAGGTTTGATAGGAAGGATCCCGAGATACACTTCAGGGATCTAGCCCAGTTGAGACAAACTGGCACAATAGAGGCGTTCATCATAGAGTTTCAGCGGGTAGCCATGGTAGTGACAGATATATCAGAACCCAAGTTGATCATGCTATTCATAGAAGGACTCACAGAGCCTTTGAGAGGATGGGTGAAGGCATACATGCCTCCCACTTTGCAGGATGCCATCCTTCGCACTCGAGATCTGGCAGACTCATTTCCAAAGACTAAAAATTTCTCCAAACCATTTGTGCCCCAGAGGGATCAAGACAGGAAGCCATTCCAGAGAGAATGAAAGGGAAAGGAGAAGTTGGATGATGAGACTAGGCGAGAGCTTATGAGGAAGAAGCTTTGCTTCAGCTGCAGAGATCCTTGGGTCCCAGGCCACGGGTGCATGGGAAAGGGAGAGATTCATTATATTGAGGTAGCAACAGACAACGTGGATAGTGAGGAGGAGGAGCATGACAGTGGATCCACTAGTTTAGAAGAGGAGTCAACACCAGTAGAGGAGCAACTTCCCCGTAGACCACCAACACTTGTAGGAGCCCATCCTCTAGTAGTCCCACAACTGCCAGAGCAGGCTTACAAGAGGAAACCAGCAAAGGGAGGAGTCATAGCGACCCTTTTTGGTATTCCTAGGTATGATACCCTCCATATCAGAGGGATTATTCAGGGGCAACGGGCGATCGCCCTGATATATGGTGGGGCCACCCACAACTTCATCGACGCTTCATTAGTATCGAGAAGGGCACTTCAGACAGAGGATTTTGAGGGGTTTGATGTCACGGTAGTAGATGGCCACATAGTGGAGTGTCTAGACAAAATTCCAAACTTAGAGATGAAGTTAGGCAACTACACAATGAGAGACACATTTTATGTGGTTGACCTATCGAACATAGATGTGGTGTTAGGAGTTCAGTGAATGATTACCTTGGGAAAAATCACTACCAACTACCAAACCTTGGAAATGGGATTCAAAGATCAAGATGGGAAGAAGGTTGTTCTAAGAGGTATGTCGACAGGCGCACCTAGGACAGTTTCATCCAAGAGGATGGAGAGGATATTTAGACATGGGGAGGTAGCATATGTCGTAGAATGCTTGATCACTACTCAGAAGGATTCAAAAGATGGACAACAATACCACACAGAGATCAAGAATTTATTGGGATGACATCAACAGGTCTTTGAGGCAATCCCACCAGGGAGACCACTTGATAGGGGGTTTGAGCACATCATTGAGTTAGAGGAGGGGGCCAAACCTATGATCACCCCCCCCTATCATCATCCTAGGAGGTTCAAGGATGAGATAGAGAATGCAATCAAGGAATTGTTGGCGATGGGACACATCAGACCAAGCAGCAGCCCATTTGCTTCTTCAGTTGTCTTGGTTCTGAAGAAGGATGGCACCATGAGGATGTGCATTGATTATCGAGCCTTGAACAAGAAAACCATCAAAAACCGGTACCCTATCCCATGCATTGACGAGTTGATGGATCAACTACATGGGGCAGTTTTCTTCTCAAAAATTGATCTACGTTCTGGATATCACCAGATCAGCATCCGAGAGCAGGACATAGAAAAGATGACATTTCAATGTCATTTTGGACACTTCGAGTTCCTGGTTATGCCATTTGGGCTAACCAATGCACCCGCTACATTCCAGTCTTGCATGAACCATATATTCAGGGATCAGTTAAGGAAATCAGTCTTGGTTTTCTTCGACGACATCTTGATCTATAGCCGGTCATGGCAAGATCATATGAGGCACCTGGATGAGGTATTGAGCATCATGGAGGCACAGTCATTATATGCCAAAGAGTCCAAGTGCGAGTTCGATATGATCGAGCTGCTTTACTTAGGCCACATCATCAGTGCACAGGGGGTACAGGTGCACCAAGAGAAGATCAGGACCATTCTGGATTGGCCGACACCCAAGAACGTGACAGAATTGAGGAGCTTCTTTGGGTTGTGCAGCTATTACAGGCTATCCGTCTGAGGTTTTTCTCCGATTGGAGCACCGCTGACAGATCTTACCAAGCATGGGGCCTTCATATGGACCGAGAAATCACATGAAGCCTTTGATCACATGAAGAAAGTCATGGGCACTTGTCTAGTGTTGGCACTACTAGACTTCACCCTGCCATTTGTACTAGAGTGTGATGCATCTGGCGAAGGGATCGGTGCAGTTTTGATGCAGGGAGGACACCCCATTGTATTCGAGAGCCGGAAGCTTAGTCAACCTGAGAGGTTGTACTCCATTTATGACAAGGAAATGTTGGCAATCATGCATGCCTTGACCAAGTTCAGACAATA
>JASDQU010100847.1:272231-284208 GCA_032191745.1 Picea mariana
TGACAACTCATTGATCCATCTTCATCTATGCATTCTCATCAAGGACAATACATATTATATTACATCAATCATCAATCATCAATCAATCAATCCTTTGTCATCAATCAATCACTTGACATCAATCAATGACATCAATCAATCAAACCATTGGCATCAATGACAACATGATCCAACACTTGTTTGTACTAAAAGGAAAGCTAGCATGTGCTACCTTTCATTCACAGTGAAATATTGTTGTTGGCAATACACTTGAGTTTGTGCTAGAAGGAGAACTAACGTACCTTAGCTTTCCTTCACACTAGAATGTTGTTGCTGAAAATGTGCTTATGCTTATGCAAAAAGAAAAGCTAGCAAGTTCTAGCTTTCCTTAATGGTGGAGAGTTGTTGTTTTCAATGTGCTTCTACTGATGCTAGAAGGAAAGCTAGCATTCACAAGTATTTCTTCATTGTGCAATATTGTTGTGGGCAATGTTGTTTTTTTGTGCTAGAAAAGACATTTGTGCTAGTGCTAGAAGGAAAGCTAGCATGTGCTAACTTTCTTTCATTGTGCAATGTTGGTGTGGGAAATGTTGTTGTCCTTGTGCTAGAAAGAAAACTTTCCTTCATGGTGCAATGTGATTGTTGGCAATGTGTTAGAATGAAAGCTAGTAAGCACTAGCTTTCCTTCATGGTGCAATATTGTTATTGGGAATGCATTTATGTTTGTGCTAGAAGGAAAGCTGGGAAGTGGTAACTTTCCTTCATGGTGTAATTTTGTTGTTGATAATGCAATTATTCTTGTGTAATCAATTCTTTGAGGGTGCTTTTGTCCTAATGATCACCATGGTTAGTGTTTTATCTTTGAGTGTGTCCACAGTTGGATTTGGAACAAGCTACAAATATCCACGATGATGTAATAAGTAGTGTATTTAAATATGATGTTGTTGTTGGTTTTTCAATTGTGCTTGAGCTGGAATAAAAAATAATGGATTATAGTTTTCCTTCTGACATAAGCATAATAATCCAATCACAATATTTTGAGCCACATAGAATAGTGTGTTCTCTATACAATTTTGAAGTTTATGAATAATGTATGATTAAGTATACTATACTTTGCTTGCAATGCACGAGTATGAAACTATTAAAGTAACAAGAACGGGTATTTTAACAAGATGTATTATTTTTCTCTCCTGAAGAATATGGCATCTCTGTTGTACAATTAGGGGATTCCAAAAACAATTTCACCAATGGTTATAGATACAAGATCACACTCTACCTCATCAACATAATTGTTTGACAAAACTTAAATCTACACTTTTTGAGGTTATAAAGTTCAACGTCCCTATGTATCCGTCTTAAAGAGTATGTCCTTAGATGAGTTTAGACATGGAGTCCTAACATTTGAATTAAAGATTCAAAATGATATTTCCTAACTTTCAGAATAAAAGTGAGAATTATCTAGTATTTATATTAACAAAACTTCTATTTGGAAGAAGATCTCTAGCTTGGATTCCAATTTATCATGTTTAGATATTAAACATCCTCACTAAGCTAGCTATAAATATCACTGCTCCTTCTCATGGGGCTTGTTTGACATCTAACACAACATCCATGTTGGACTTTCTTTGATTTTCCAAAGGACCTTGTGGTTCTACAACTTTTACAAATTTCTTATGAGCACAATTCATACACCTACATCAATAAACCAAGTGCCATGTCCATAGTTAAATAGGAACTTGGTATTTTGATATGTGATGATATTTCTTTGATACTACTTGGATCTCTAAGTATCAGGTCTTCATATTCATATATATTTTACGTGTAATTTATATGTAAAATGCCTTTGGGTGGATGGTGGGGAAAGGTTTTTCATTGCATACAAAATCACTGCCATACCATTTTTAATTTGCAACTATATAACTTTTTTGAAGGTTGTGCTTTTGCTAAAGTATAAGAGACACTTTACATGGTTTAATCTTAATTACAAATTACAATTAAATTGTGTGTTACAGATTCATAGGAGTTACAATGGAAAATATAATTTTGACAAAAGGAGACTATGTTGACCTCTTAATTAATGGTCAAGTAATTGGGCTAGGAAGGGTTGAATCTATAGAAACTGGGAATTTTTATGGCAGAGAAAGGGTAAATGCAGGCTATGTTACAGTTTTTATAATTGATGTTACTCAACCACATTTGATTGTGAAAGATGTTGATGAAGGGGACATACATCCATGGAAGATCACAGATTTGAGGCAGAACATAGGTAAATCAAAATATCAAAGCATGTGTTAAGTGTTATTGATAGTATACTAAATGTTTTTTTAAATCAAATACTATTAAGTGTTATTGATAATATAATGAATGTATTTTTTTTAAAGCAAATACTAAGTTTCTTTAATTTGGTGTATAGGTGCAAATGTTTCTTCTGCGTTTTCTATTGGAGAAAATGTAGATATTCTACAATGTGGAGTGAAGGTGGGTGAGGGCTCCATATTTAATATAGAGCTTGGTCATAAGGTGCATGGAAGGATGGTAAAGAAAGGATGCATAGTGGCTAAAATTGAGTAGGTGTTAAAACATGATGCTCCTCTACCACATCCAATATGATTTGAGCATACACTAGGGGGTGCATTGTAATCTTATGAGATTTGGCCAGAATCAAATTTGATACCTCATTGTCATGATCATCCCATAAATATTCTCTAGGATAGGGTTACATTCACATGTACAAGGGTTTCTCTTACACATGGATGCATGGGAACAAGCATGTGCATTTCCAAAGGAATAATTGTTAATGTCCACGGGGATGACATGGTTGAGGGTGAAACACTAGGTGAAATGGAGTTCAGTGTTTGCATGGAAGAGATACATGGAAATTGTGAAAGATGTAGGGTTGGGGATAAGTCTATACATTGTTTGGTTAGATGGCCAATAAATAACTTGGTGGGCAACAAAGGTGGAATGTTAAGGGCCAAGGAAAAGTTCAAGGAGCCACCTAAGGAAAGGGTGATATGGGATGTGATAGAGGACACAAGTCCCTTAAACAAATGGGATGGGGATCTTTATAATGAAAAAGAGCTAGACTCAAATGATATGCATGTAACAAGGCCATATAAAAGGATTAAATGAGTTATGACTACAAAAAAAATTGCAAAATGTCAAACAAATATAAATGAAGAGAAATAAATCCGACCTTTGGCAGCAGAAGAATTTTGTAAACAAGATTGTCTTCAACATGTGGATAGGAAGGCCATTGTAGTTGCTAGAAGGGGTATGGAACACATAAATAAAAATGGTAGTAGGGTTTTCTTGAATTCACTTATTTCAAACGTAGTCATGTGAGAAAGCCATTGCCATGGCCCACCTCCTATTGTTAGAAAAATAAAGGACATGATATTTAATGGTAATATTATTTGTAAGAAAGCATGATACAAGATACATAAGATTCCTCAAAGCACATTGTATAACTACCAACATTATTTCCAACATGCACACATCAAATCCATTCATAGTAACACCAACACATGCAAATCATGTGCACATACTGTGGCAGCCATATAAATATTACAGAGAATTGTAATGGATAATTCAGATTATTCACCAAACCAAACATGTTAAGATGAAGAATATGGATGGTTTGCTTCTTTAAGATTGTTGCCTTCTACTTACACACATAGTTATTTGTTAAATGAGATCAATGCAGCTCTTCAAAAGCTCAATTACCCATCAATATCACATCCAAAAATGAACAAGATCTGGAATACTCCTTTTCAAGATATGGCATTCTCAAAGAATACCAACTTCAGTAAATGTAGTGAATGTATCGTGTTGAAAGCACATATGAAGTCAACAAATAAAAAAGAGTTGGAAGAAAAGGGACAATGTAGATTGAACAAACATAACAAGATTGTTATGCGTAGAAGATATTGCTACTATGCCCACATAATTATGTCAGAGTGCTTTCCAAAGGAGTATTTGAGCATTAGCCATGATAAAATGGACAAAACACAGACTTCAGTCCCAAAGCTACATGTCAAATCGAAATCTATTGCAGGAACAAACTTGGGTTTTTCATTGACAGGTATGATAACACATGGGCATAAGACAAGAGGTTTTAGTCATTTCTCTCTATCATTTAGTACATATGGGATCACAATTTACCATTACATCCCTTGAAAAGTGCTTGAGGGACCTCGAAGACCCACACCTTGATATGTATGGTGATTTGCCTTATCAGAATGTTGATTTTAAACCCATTCCTCCACATTTGTTGTTATAGTTGGACAATGCAGCAAGTGATAATAAGAAATCTTATGATTCATGTTTCTATCACTTTTAACTACACTTGGTGTCTTCATCACTATTGATTTTGGGTTCTTGCTTGTGGGACACACTCATGAAGACATAGATGGAACCCACAGAAGAATGTATTCCAACTTGAAAAGTAAAGACTTATATTCTTTACTTGAAATGGTGGATACATATTGCACGATTGAAGAAAGACAAGTGTTTCCACCTACACTAATTGAGAAGGTGTATGACTTCAAAATTTTCCTTAATGGATACATCAAGGAGGGAAAAATGCACTATTTGGACATCTTAATGTCCAATACTTCCAATTTCTTGTACTTAATGATGTTCTTGTACTAAGGTACAAAGAATCCATCATAGATATTGAGTGGTCAAAACCAGTTGAGTTGTGGAATATAGATGAGGAAGGTTGACCTAAATTGCCCACAAGGATGTCATCTTTCTTAGGTCCCAAAGAGAATGATGTCTATTTAAAAGAACTAAAGGAAGGAATAACGTCATACATAAAAATGTGGAAATACACTATTGGAAATGATGATTCACCAATTGTTATAGAGGAATGGAAAAATAAAGTAGAGTATTGGGAAAAAGTTCTTGATACATTAGATGAAATATACAATGATCATACACTAATGGAAGGAAGTGATTCATCTTCTAAGGAAATTTGGCCCAAGAGAAGGCAAATTGTCAATGCTAATTGTAATGCACTCCATCTCAAGTATTATGGATGGGGATTTTGATAATGTGGCAGATGAACCCATATATGTTGGACCCAAGTGCAACAAGCCAAAGCCAACATTCAATCCTATGATTGATGTTGAGAAATCAAATTTGTTGCTAGTTAGATCAGGAAATGAGGATGAATGGGAGATGATTTGGATGGAAAAAACCACCTCGAATATCTTCCAAGATGATTAAAGTGAGACTCTTCATGTAAAGTTTGATAGTTGGAAGCCTATTTCAGGGAAATACAAGGAAAACATATTAGAACAATATTGGATATCAAATCCTGATGAAGTAGAACTTGGATCTATTCCAATTAATACCATAGTTTGGGCATGGATGCCAAAGAAAGAACATTGCAAGAAGACCAAGATAAATAAATGTGGTGTAGACATTGTACTTGATCTACTTGAGCGAATACCATGAGATCATGTGGAGATGATCCATGAATGTAATTTTATCTTTTGAAGGATCTACTAATATACATGAAGATACACTTTTCAATATTTGTTGTATATCAAATATTCTCTTCATATTATTTTTTGAGGAGTTTTATATTATTTAACACATATATGGAAATTTTGGTTCAATTTCAATATATTCATGTGACTATGATTTATGCAAATTACATGACACCATTCAATATTTAACTTTTCAATGTTTTGTTTAGATCAATATAACTTCTCACTATATGAACGTTGCATAATCAAATCTAATAATGCACAAATCCAATAATGCAGTTAAAAACATTTTCTATACTTGGTAGATTAAAACTATATTGAAGTAGCTAATCAATATTATTTTCAAGATAAAACGTTTAAAAATTTCACGATTAAATACTAGACAAGTCTTGCATTCTATACTTGGTAGATTAAAACTATATTGAAGTAGCTAATCAATATTATTTTCAATATAAAACGTTTAAACATTTCATGATTAAATACTAGACAAGTCTTGCAATATAGTCTCAAGTGAGTTTTCCCTAATATTCCTTATCATATTTGATATAAATCAAAGTGTACTACTTTTTTGTATTCTAATTCATAATAATTTGATTTTGATAGTTAAACAACTTGCAAACTCTAAAGTGGTGTGAACATTATACTCAACACAAATAAAATAGTTACTTAGTGTCAATTATCAAAATGGTTAATAATAGTAACAAACACAATTACTATGTCGTTAAACAAATTTATAGGTAAGAATTTTCTTACACAAATTGTTATTCATGAGTCAATTTTTGATAAACTTTCTTTTAATACATAAATATAAATATTAATGATAACAAAAATTATGTAAGGAATCTAAGTTTTAGAGGAATGTTAATGTGTTCTTGCAATATCAAGTTCCGTCTTTTCTTTGGTATTTAAAAATATTCAAATTGTACTACTTTGTCCTAAGCATCAATGTCATTAAATAACTTTATAGGTAAGAACTTTCTCTTATATTAATCTATTATTGATGAAGTAAATCTTGATCTTTTACTTAGCTTTTAATACAAAAATATAAATAATAATATAAATAATAATATAAATAAATTTTGTTGCTATTATAATTCATAATTTATTTTGATTATTACAAGGGCAAACCTAGACTTAATAATGAAATATTTTCTCTTGTGGACTTTAAAATGGTTCCAACTTTCTATAATAAATATAGTACTCGTAGTGAACACAATCTTAACATCAATGTCATTAAATGACTTTATAGGTAAGAAATTCTCCGTATATTAAATTATTATTGATGAAGTAAACTTGAATGTTACTTAACTGTTAATATAAAAATATAAATAATATTAGAAATAATTTTTTTGCTATTCTAATTCATAATTTATTTTGATCATTACAAAGGTATACCTAGACTTAATAATGAAATATTTTCTCTTGTGGACTTTAAAATGGCTAGTACTCAACATAGACAATATTAGTCACTATAACAATAAATAAAATTGTTATAAAGGTATACCTAGACTTAATAATGAAATATTTTCTCTTGTGGACTTTAAAATGGATAGTACTCAGCATAGACAATATTAGTTACTATGACAATAAATAAAATTGTTATAGTAATAAACACATTCGTATTATGTCATTTAATAATTTTATAGGTCACTAGAAGTTGGTGCCAATCTCCTAGACTTACTATAGTAACTCAACGTCCATTAGTTACTATATTATTAAAATAATAGTAATAGACATTAATTATTAATGCCATAGTGGATAAAAAGAAAGAATTTGCGGGATATAAAGGAAAAGAGAGAATTCATGGGGCTGGAGAAATAATAGCATCAAAGGTGTAGTGGAAAATAAAAATCACACACACTACACTATACAAAGCAATGACAATGGAAATATGTTCTCCAAACCCTGGAGGGGAAATTTTATTAAACGTTCATTCCCCAACGTTACACTATAGTACAAATGGTCCTTTTATATAATATGAGGTGACCATAAGAAAATACATAATAATTGAGAAATTAGTTCAACTATTTACTCAACTATTTGCAACAATATCTCCTTAACTATCCCCTATGATCTCTCCACAATCCCTCCATGATTTTCTCAACCATCTTCATCTCTATATTCACTCAATTCTCTCCATCCCTTATTCTTACATAGACATTCTAGAATAAATCTACCATATTATAGTTATTATATTATTATTCATGATTACTATTAGGAATGCTTATTTTCATTAATGAGTATCTTCATTCTATTGGTCTCTTCTCTATTTTTTCTTATATCATCCATTTATTTTCAACTTTGATTTTCTTTGGTATTCTTCCTTCAGCTTGTACCTGCAACACAAGAACATCGCTGAAGTCCATATAAAAGAGTAACCATCCATCGTAATACATGGGTTTTTAGCCGTTGTATCTGTTGGTTCACTAGGAAAATCTTTCTCGCACATGGTTCATTAACCATTCTTCCCTCATGAATTTGCATACATGTACCTTTATCCCCCTGAATCACCATAATTATCATCCTCATCTTAGGTTTTTGACATACCCATGGTCATGCTCTCGATGCTCCTGCATCAGACTCCCAAGGAACAAAAACGATTCATGGAATCCCATCCATTAGTTTCCTGTCAACTCGTAAACTTTTGTTTCACAATTTGCTTCATACAAACCCCTATTTCATGACTTGCAATCTCTCTTTCATGCTCAACTATACAAACTCCTTTTTTATGACTTGAAATCCCGCTGACTGCCTCAGATCGACATTTATGTCAGATGTGGACTACCTCAAATCGACGGTTCTACCCGTAGTTGAGGATAGTCTCTCTCATGAATACATCAATTATTTTGACTGACCACAAACCATACATTACAAAGTGGTTTTTAGAGTACCACGAGCTTAACAAATTATGGGGAATACATGTTGTATCAGGCTTACATCATCATTGACTCGGGTACATATAATTTCATTTCAACTTAGGTAAATGGAGCCTATAATATAATACCAATACCATCATTAATAAATTATTCAAGGACCATTAAATTTCTTAGGGATGCCATACTTCATGGATTTATTATATCTACATCTCAAATCACACAATATTTTTATTTATACCTTGATTTACTTGCTTCTTTGCTCTTCACACTTTCGTTGCTTCACTTCTGACTCTTTGCTGTGGTTCACTTCTTCTTTTGCCTTCCTTTCATCCTTGTTTCTATCATTTCCTCTCGCTTCTTGCTTCTCTCTATCTTATCCTCCAATCATGGAGATTGTGTCTTCTTTCACTTTGTTGTGGCTACCTTATGAACCCTTTACCTAACTATCCATAGTTATTTTTCTCTCTTCCTATGTGATCTTCTCCATGCTTAATGTGAGCTGCAAATAACCTATGCAATAACAAGTCCATTTCACCCTGCTACACAATACCTCACCAAGCTTCCCTCCTGAACTTGGTATTTTGGTATTCCTGATTCCTTCCATTAGAAATTTCTAAGCTTTAAAAAAATGTAATATTTAATATTATAAATTTAATATTTATTTGTTTCTTAAGAAATAAAAAAAAAATAATGAATATAAATTAAAAAAAAATGATAATGAATATAAATTATATATTAATTGTATCACTAACTAACAGGTACAGGTGCATTTATAAAAAAATTCAAAATTGAAGGGTAACGACGTGCAAACGGTGCAATCTGTCAGCAAATGGCATTCGAAAATGCGCCAAACGAACAATTCTGGCTGTAATTTAATTCAAAATTGAAGGGTAACATTGGGAAATGCACATCTGCATTCCACTTGGAGAAAGTCCAGTTCCTACCACATTGACATTGATTGACTAAACGCTATTTACCAGGTGCCAGCCATAAGCGGATTCCAAATTTGGTAAATCTAAACGTAATTGTTAAGCGGGCGGATTTCAAAATTTTAGTAAATCTAAATGTAATTGCTATTAAATTTGGAATCACCATTACATTGTATTTGATATTATAGAAGAGGAAAGTAAATGTAAGATGTATTAGTTGGGAGAAGACCAGAGCGATTTTTTTTCAGATTTTTGTTGAATGTTTCTGTGAACCCATTTTTCATTTTCTCATCAACATGGTCATGTATATCTGTTTCAACCAGTGTGTTGTGTCGTGTTTTCTTTTTTCCTTTGTATCTTCGTGTTTTCATTTTCTTTGTTGGGTTTTTTATTTGGTCTCTGGTTTTTTGGGTTTCGTTTTTTGTTTTCTGTTTTGGCTCTGGTTTTTAAGGTCTAGAGGAAGAATGATATTGATATTGCAAAGAACAGAATACAAGCTAAGACGAGATGGAGGATTCAATCGGTTAATTACGCAGCAGTGGGCATCATGAAAGGAGAAGGTATTTATTATTTTATCTATTTGATATTTAAACTTGAGGATGGCATGGTGATCATGGTATGCATTTTGGATGCTCTGCTTTGTTATGGAACACATATGCAGAGTTATTGGGCGCATAAATTTGTGCTTTGTTATGGAACACAGATGCAGAGTTATTGGGCGCATAAATTTGTGCGGAACACACAAATGTGGAGGAATCTCGTTATTGCGGGCAAGTGTTTAATTTTTACTTTCTTTGTATAAGATGAGATACCTATTTAGTTAAACATTGTTTGGAATTTCCGTGGACAAGTTATTAATTTCTACTTTCATTGTATCACACGACATACCCATTTCATTAGGTCTCCATGTAAGGCTATGGTTTAGACTTCTGGAACTGTTTGTCAATTCATTAGGTCACCATGTAAGGCTATGGTTTAGACTTCTGGCACTGTTTGTCAATTCATTAGGCAACCCATTCTGAGGGCGCACAAGTTCCACTTCCGCTGGAACAATCCCTCGACTGCAACCTCCTCCTTYTCTGGGYTGCCTCCTGCTCCTCCTCMTTCCAGCAAGACAAYTTAACTTTGTCATTGATTTTGATTATTCAGGTYTTCATAATGTCACATACTTGAAAAAAMMAAAAMAACTTGCCTATTTGTCGGAATAGCAAGTTCCAAACTAGACTCAAATTTGTGCAAACAATAACCTAACTTTTCTTTCACTCATAATTTTGACAATTTAACTTCTCTCATTAAAAATTCTTATGYAGAATCATTTAACCCTTGGATTGGATATTGGATACCATCAATCATTTAACCCTTGGATTGGATATTGGATACCATCAATCATGCACCCTTGGGTATTACATTAATGGCTTCTTCATGACTCTTGAAGTTCATCTTCAACTTAACCCTTGAATATTGAATACCATTTAACCCTTAACCCTTGGATATTGRATACCATTTAACCCTTGGATATTGGATACCATTTAACCATTTAACCCAAGGGTTAAATGATTCTTATGCAGAATCATTTAACCCTTGGATATTGGATACCATAATCATGCACCCTTGGGTATTACATTAATGGCTTCTTCATGACTCTTGAAGTTCATCTTCAAYTTGGACTTTKAACTTACTACATCAATAAAAATAACCTCAAATTTGACTTGTTATCTCAATGCTCTTCAAAYAWCTAATTCTTTACATCAATTTGCAAAACAATGACCATATTCAAACCTTTACTAGATGCTCCATAACTTCATTAAAATATCAACCTTTAATTTTGACATTGACTTAACTTCCCAAGACGAACTTAACTTTGATTCAACATAACAGAGACATGGTTTTATAAAAACTTCATTACATGACTCAAACCTTTGGACTTACTTGACTTAGGCTCTCAATTTGACTCAACTTCACTTTGTTAAGACGAAACCACATAACCATTGTCATGAGCAAAAAAAAAGACTTTCAATAGAAAGAGTCAAAATCTTTACGTGACATGTCATGAGAAAATATACCTTAGAAAAATATTTTACATCCCTCATTCTTGTTGTGATCCTTTCTTCACAGGAGTGGGTATGAACTCTTTGGTGACGGGGCAGGAGCTATATCAAGAGCTATATCAACCATCTTCCTTTTCTTCCTCAGCTCAGCTCTGCCAAGAGCTATATCAACCATCGAAGGGTTTGAGAATACCACAAAATAGAACCCTCCTGCACGACCTATGAGCCAATATTTCATGATAGATGTCTGAATAACTTCTCCCTACTTGCTGAAGTAGTCTCGGAGCCTCTCCTCGCTCGTCCCTCATGATATTCCAGTGATAAATATCTAGGAATCAATGGAGTTCGTAATGAAAGCACATTCATTATTGACTGCGTTCACTTCTAATTCGTTGAACATCACTTGAATCATATTTTCCGTTCACTGCCAATGATAACTCAGATTTCTTACGGTCAGGGATTTGATAAATTTTCAAACCTATATGGAAAACTGATACACCAAAGCTTTTGGCTCTGATACCAAAATCATAGTATCAAACTGATACACCAAAGCTTTTGGCTCTGATACCAAAGGTCAGGGATTTGATAATTTTTCAAACCTATATGGAAAACTGATACACCAAAGCTTTTGGCTCTGATACCAAAAT
>JASDQU010100848.1:23399-48425 GCA_032191745.1 Picea mariana
ATTTGGATTCACAAGTTGCTTATAGGTTTATTTGATCACGAGTTGGATCCTATGGTGATATACAATGATAATCAGAGTTGTATCAATATCCCAAAGAATCCATCATTCCATGACAGGTCCAAACATACTGAGATCAAATACCACTTGATTCGAGATAGAATCCAAAAGGGAGCAATGAAGCTTCAATATATTTCCATAGGTGAGAAAGTTGCAAATATTCGGACCAAACCTTTGGAGAAAGGGAAGTTTTTGTTCTTCAGAGACAAAACTGGATTGGTACCAAATACCTTCCTCGCTAAGAGGGAGTGTTGATGTTAGTGGTAGCATTGATAGGTATTTCTACACAGGTTGATATGTCTAGATGCATGGAAATCATCCAAAACCTTCTACTCTTGAATTTACTTTGATTAAAGGAATTATTAAAGTAATTTTTTTATTATTAATTAAACATATAATTAGTTAATTGAGTTATTTTATGAAAGTGCCTAAAGTAACTAGCATGTTTCTAAATCTCAAGTGAGTGTGATAAGTAATCTCAACATGCATTCACTTTGGATATATAACTCATGATTATAGAAGAAATACTAGGGTGAAGGAGGAAGAAACTTGAAAGGAGCTGAGGGAGTCAACAAACACTCTTGGGTCATAAAGGTCTAAGATTCAAGATCCTGGATAGGTGGAGAAGGACTTCCATCTAGAGATCAGGTCATGGAGAAGAGAGAACAAAGGCAATGCAGGTGGGTTTTCGTCGGAGGCAGTGAAATGAGGGTGTCATGTTGTACGAATCTTTATGTACAAGTTTTCCATCCATTTATGTGGGTCACAATGGAAACAATGGTGTATATATGTGCCTTTTATGAAACAATGTTGCATACACCTCAAAAATTGTGTATTTCTAGTTCATACAACAGGTCAAAATTTGCCAGGTTTGTYTGTAGTTGTATTTCTCTCAATGGGCCATTATCCCCGTTACATGAGCCCTGATTTTAGAATAATAAAATTATTYTCAACACTAGTTTTCCCTCCATGGTTTTCCTAGGAGTATCTAACAAAAAATATTGGTGTTTATGTGTGTTTGATTTGATTTCCTTGTCTATGCTTTTGTTGCATGTTTTCTTGATTACTTAGTTGTGATTTAATTCAATAAGTGATTTATTTGAAATTAATAGTCGAGTGTTGAGTAGGAGAAATATGAACAACTTGTAATATTCTCCTTCAAGGTTATGGGCTCCCATGAGATTATCTAATAAATTGGTCGTCCTACCCCACTAGTGGATAATCAAACAGTCACCACCTCACAATATGCAATCAATGCATTAGTCATAATATCACCATCTGAAAGACAATCCAYATTCTAKCTCTTCCATATCATYATGAGAATAAAACATCATTTTCATCACCACATSTTCGTGCATGTCATCSTAAAAAAGGATTTCCATGCAATTACATGATGTCATCACATCARGAGATATTGTCATAAGCAATATAATAGATCTTTAACAAATACATAGCCTTTCATCAACATCCTTAAATTCAATTACATGAGATCATATGTAAATAACATAGGATCTTAATATAACACAACATTGTGAACRAAAAAAACAATGAAACGTCATGGAATTTCTTATCATGATTGAACAACAAAGTCAAGCCCCTAGCTTGCAATATCAAGAATACTGCATATTACATCTAATGTAAGAAATATAATTTAAACTATCCCCTCCACTGCAGTGAAGGAATATTATATCTATTGACATCCCTTTGGGTGTTTGTCTTGGTAGACATGGGTTCACATGAAGGCGATAGTAATTTTAGACAAGTGTGTAATGACATACCAAGTTTCCTAACCTTTCTAATCACTTTAGAGCAATGTGTTCTCCATTGAAAATTGGCCCTTCTTTCGCCTACTCACAATTGCCCCTCTAGATTTCATTGAACCCCTTAATCACTCAATCTCTTGTCCCTACTACTAACATACATCATGGAATGGCATATAAGTTATCCCATCTAGCCTCTAGAAAACTAGGACTATGATTGAAGGATAGTGTAAGAATGATAGATCCCTAAAGGAACATTACACATTATGTATCTCGTCTTGCATGAGACATACAAGGCTTTCAAGAAGTGTGATTAATTATCATAAGGATAACTCAAGTGTATGTAATGATTATTATTCAAGTGTATGTAATGACTATTATTATTATTATGTATTTTGATAATCTTATGTAATATGTATGTTTTAATTTGTACTTTGCAAAAGAGTTGTTTTTCTCTTTCTATTAAAAAAAAAAAATCGTGCATTACATGCGCTTCAAGTTTTAATATAAGGAGAATTGCCAACTTTTTCCTCTCCTTTCCAGAACAGTGTACTCTCGTTCATTTCTAGAACAGTGTTATGTTAACAGTGACATGGCTTTGACTCCCGTAAGATCTTAATGTGTAAACTATAAGGTTAATTAAATTTTTCCAGTTCCAAAAATATGAAAAATAAATTATTCTGGAAGGAAATCAATAGCGACAAGTTAATAAAATGCAGAAAATATGATACTGATGCACTATCAGATGTTTGTACAAACTGGAAGGAGGATATTATCAATTTAACCACGGAAACTACACGAGCTTTTTTGGTACAGGGAATCAAAATACGTGAAAGGTAAGGAATATAGTAGCACACCAGACAGAGGACTTATAACCAGAGTAGTTTAAACCTTCTACTCTTTGAGACTTTTTTGGCATTTTTTCTCTACGAGTTATGTTTAAAATATGATACAAATTTTCTGAAATGGTGGTTGAAATTGCATAATCGAAAGAGAATTAATTTCTGAAGTTCCCATGATAATTACAGTGAGAAAAAATGTGAGAAAAAAGTTGGTTAACCTTTATATTTCATCATAGCGGGCCTCTTTTAAAGAGAAGAGAAGACAAATTCTAACCACCAGGTCCCATGTGCTCTGCAGATGTCAAAATTAGTACTAGCAGACCCATGTTCTCTGTCCTTTATTTTTAACCTACAACATGAACAACGACTGTGTGCCGGGAATCAACGACTCCACTCTGGATTGAAATTGACAGGCTGTACGTTGTAGAAAGCTACCCATCGCTGTGCGCATTATGAAGAGAAACCTGTTACAGTATCAGGTTGGAGCGCCTGTAACGTAATTGCAGATTTTTAAAGCAAAACTACAGAACAGTGAAAGACGACAGAAGAAAGGACCACGAGCCAGAAAAGCAGGTCATTTTCCATCAAGATACAACGAGATTCGAGCTTCTGAATAAATTGTTGCACAAGTAGACATTTACTTGTGGAGATTTAGGCGAGAATCTTTTTTAGCTGGGAAGACTGATAATAATCGTGCGTTGTTTCAGTCCTCGTTTTTGTTAGATGGAAATTGAATGTGACAACTGTGCCGAGCCTTCTGTACAATAGCACGTTCATACCAATCAAATGCAGACCTAGTGAAGAGTCGATAGAATCCAATGTAGATTGTTGAAGAACAGTTTTCAGCGAATTGTTTCTTTTATAACGTGCATCGATCAATATTAAACCCCGATTTTTGAAGTATTCAAACCATAAGTAGATGGATTAAAACGAAATTATGCTTATTTATTTTATTGTAAATTAGATGGATTAACATAGTTTTAAGATGGTTTATATATACAATCATATTTTAAATTTCATTAAATTTGATATTTGATTTTTTTTTATGTATTTTGTTATGATTTTTTTTTATAAATTTCAAATTTACTTTTGAATTATTGTGTGGATAGGCTCTTTACAGTCAAGTATGGAAGACCGGGATGAGAAACCTCTCTATGTAACATAACTTATTAAAATAATAATAATAAAATAAATATATATATATATATATATATGGATTTGAAATTAATAGATCACCAAAATACTCTAGTGATTATGGAGGTAATATATTAAAAAATATATTAATACACTAAAAATATATTAATATTTTTAATACTTTAATAAGAATGTATTAGACTACTATAGATCCATTTTAATGTCCTATTTATCAAAGGTAGAGAGGGATCAAATCTCTCTAGGTGAAAACCTTTTTTAGAATCCAAAAAGACCTTTAGAGATCTGATCCCTCTCACTTTTTGATAAATCCAACTTTAAGATAATAACAATCATTTCTTCCCATCACTAGTTAAATTCAAATGACATATTCTCTCTTTATTTTTCAAACATGCAAATAACATTTTAAATTAATCCAAGTAATCTCTTACTTTTCATAAGGACCATATCATTAGTAATTTTAATGAATGTTAACCACCATCATTATCATAATCATAATATATATATATAATTTGATTTCATATTTATAAACATGTTTAATTATAACTATGAAATTAAATAATCTTATAATCTTTAATAATTGTATAGCTACAGTATTTGTAATATTCTAGATACAAAATAGTATGGAGAACATAAATAATTAGCTAGAAATGGCAGGTAAACAATGATATACCATAACAACACCACAATAATACTAGAATAACACCAGAAAGAGCACTTTGATTACTGAGAGCAATGTTCACTTGCCTCTTCGAGGGGGAAACCTCCAACAGAGCAGAGCTCTATTAAAATAATATCCAAGGCAAAACTTCTCATACCCTCTAGTCCTATTTATACTAAATATGTCTATCTAAAAGAACAATCTAGAGGAAGATCCTTCTAGAAGAAGAAGCTTCTGTTAGGTCTTCTTACATTTGACTTATTATTCCTTATTGCTAGGCCTTATTAATATTGACCTTTATTACATGGAATTATATTATTTTATCTACGTGAGGGGTTAGGTCCCTAACATGTCCCCCCCTTAAAAACAACCTTGACATCAAGGATTGTGCTGATGCAAACGAATTTCACGCTGGTCCAAAATTTCTCATGGATGTAGTAAAATGGAGCATTCTTCATCAAATTCGGGAAGGTTTGTTTGAGTTTGGCACTTAGTTCTAATCACCTTCTTTAAGCAAGAAACATGAAAAACAAGATGGAGCTTAGAATGATTAGGAAAAGATAACTGATAGGCCACCTATCCCACACACTTGAGAACGGTATAAGGACCATAAAATTTTGGCGCCAGTTTCTGACAATGGTCGGCCTTGAGAAAAAATTTCTTATAAGGTTGTAGTCGAAGAAACACTTGATCTCCTTCTGCAAATTGAAATTCAGAGTGACCTTGATCTACTTATTGCTTCATGTGATTCTAGGCCATGACCATATTCTCTTTGAGGGTACATACAATAGCCTTTCAAACTGTAAGTGTTTGGTCAACTGCCTAGACCTTCGAGACACCTAGAAAGTATGAGAGAACTGAAGGTGAATTTTGTCCATATACCGCTTCAAAATGAGTCATGCGAGTAGGTATATGGTAAGAAGTGTTGTACCACCATTCAACTAGTGGTAGCCATTGAGCCCATTGATTTTTCCTTTGCAATTTTTCCTTTCCAATGTAAAACACCTTAAAAATGTTTCCAAAAACTTGTTGACAACTTCTATTTGACCATCATTCTAGGGATGATAAGTTGTACTGAGATGCAATTGGGTGCCTTGTAGCTTGAACATTTCTTGCGAAAAATTACTAGTGAAAGTTGGGTCGCGATTAGAAACAATAGAATGATGCATGCCATAAATCTTGAAGACCTGATCCATGAAAACTAGAGCCACAATGGAGGTTGTAAATGGGTGTTGAAGAGAATAGAAATGAGCATACTTGGAAATACGATCAAATACCACCACGATGACTGATTTATTATCCAATTTAGGTAATCGTACAATAAAATCCATAGAGATATCCCTCCAAATAACAGTTGGAATCAAAAGAGTTTGTAGTGTGCCACGAGATTTGACTATTTCACCCTTGTTGCATTGAAAAACATCACATTCTGCCACAAAATTGCAAACGTCCTATTTCATACCATCCCCAAAAAAAGAACGTTTGACCTGGTCATAGGCTTTGCTAAACCCTGAGTGCCTTGCGGTGGGTGTAGTATGAAGCTCAGAAAGTACCGTGGATTTAATTTTTGACTGCTTACTTAAATACAAATGGCCTTTGTATCAAAGCTCGTCATTGTGCCAAGAGTACCATGGGGAAACTAGAGAATTTTCCTGCAATTGTTGTATCAGATGCAAAATTTTGGGAACTTGTAGTGATTCCTTGAAAACAACTTGGAGCCAATCTAGCACAAGAAAGGAGAGATATAAAATGGACCCTTCATATTCATGTTTTTTGGACAGTGCATCAGCAACCACATTGTCGTTGTCTTTCTTTTATATGATCTCATAATCATATCCAAAGAGATTAGTCACCTGTTTTTTGTTGCTCTAGGGAGGAAAGGCATTGTTCTAAAAAATACTTGAGGCTTTGTTGATATGTCTTAATTTGGAAGCATTTCCCCAATGGATAAGGGCACTAAATATCCACGACATGAAAAATAACCAACATTTCCTTTTCATAGATTGACTTTCCGAAATTCCTCTCTGACAATTGTTTGTTGGTAAAGGCCAAAGTCTGACCCTCTTGCATAAGGACTGCTCCAATTCCTTTCCCGGAAGAATCACATTCTAGGAAAAAGGTCTTTGTGAAATGAGGAAGGGATAGGAATGGAGTGGTGCACATGGCCATCTTCAAGGTTTGAAAATCTTGAGCAGTTATGAGAGTCCAAGTGAAAGAATTATTTTTAAGGAGAGCAATGAGAGGTGTCGCAATCTTTCCATAACTCTTAACAAACCTGATAATAACATGTTAAACCCATAAATCCACACAAGATTTTGAGAATCTTTGGGTGAGGCCAATATTACATATATTCAATCTTTTTAGGATCCACTATAACACTAGCCTTTCCAACAAGATGACCAAAGTACTCGACTTCCGAGGTGCCAAAAACACATTTAGATTGTTTGAGGAAAAGTTGGTGTTGAGAGAGTAGATGGAGAACTCGATCCACATGAGCAAGATGGGTTTTCCAGGTTTTACTATAGATGAGGATATCATCAAAGAAAAATAAGAAAAAATGATGGATAAAAGGACATAAGACATTATTCATGAGGCTTTGGAAAGTGGATGGAGGATTACACAAGCCAAAAGGAATGACCAAAAACTCATAGTGGCCCTTATGAGTTCTAAATGTAGTCATAGGAATGTTTTCCTTGCTCATACGTATCTAGTGGTAGCCAGAACGAAGATCAAGTTTAGTAAAGAACTGTGCACCACTTAATTCATCTAAGAGGTCATCAATGACATGAATGGGAAATTTTTCTTTAATGTTGAGTTTGTTGAGGGAGAGGAAGTCATGACACATGAACCAAGAAACTTTTTTCTTAAGGACCATGGCCACGGGATAAGAGTAGGGGATCGTACTAGGGCAGACAACACCTGTGTTGAGCAATTCTTGGACAATTTTTTCAATTTCATTTTGTTTGGAAAAGGGATGACGATAGGGACGAATATTGGGGGGAAGATACAAGGCGAATGATATGATCATGAACACCATGGGAAGGAGGAATTCCCTGGGGAGTGGAAAAAACCACTTGATGTTTAGAGAGGATGGATTGGAGGTCCTATGGCATAGAGGGTGTCTCAGTGGCTTGAATGGAATTGAGTTGTTCAATAATTCCATAATGACCCTTTTTGAGCATCTTTTCCATGCGATGGGAACTGATGATCTCCAGGGAACCAACAATGATGCCTTGAAACTTATATTGTTGGCACTCTTGGTCGAATTGCATGGTTAATTCCTTAAAATCCATGAGAATGGGACCCAAAGTCCTTATCCATTCTGCACCAAACACAATGTCACAATCTCCCATGTCGATAACAAACATATGAGATTTCATGTGGTACTAACCAATTTGAAGGCACACATTTTCACAACACCCTCCACATTTCATGGACCTGCCATTGGAAATCATGATTTGAAAATTATTGACGACACAAATATAACAATTATTTTCTTGGGCAATTCGGCGATGAATAAAATTATGGGTGCTTCCACTATCAACAAGAATGATTACCTTCCTATGCTTGACATAACCAATTATCTTGAGGGTTTGAGGTGCATAGAAGCAAGTGAGAGAATTTAGGGAAATGATCGATTCTACTTCAAGAGGGTCAGAGGGAGTGGTCATGCCAGTGGGTTCAGGTGAAACTTCCAGAAGCGGAGCCTCAACATCATCTTCTGAAACATCCTCTGAGATGGCCATAAAAATATTTTGTTTCTTACACTTGTACCAAGGAAAATATTTTTCAGCACAATTATAACAAAGTCCTATGAGTTGGCCTTCATCCAATTCTGTTGTGGTCAATTTCTGAATCTTAAGTTGAGTAGAAGGAGTAGTGGGAGTGATTGGTTTAGTGCAAGTAATAAAGGAGGGTTTTCAATTTTGAAAAGAGACAACCTGTTGTGCTTCCTTATCTCTTTTAGTAGCATCCACCCAACTCTGAGGCCAAGCCATGAGGACATGGGCAAGAATCTCATCCTTGAGGCCACTGATAAAACATTCTTGGAAAAAAACATCAGAAATTCCCTCTATACAGAAAGCCAATCACTCAAAGAAAAATATAAAGTGACTCTTCCAATGTGCCAGATTTTTTCAACTTTGTCAAATGGCCTAAATGGTTGGTGTCAGTGTCAAAGTGTTCATAAATCTCTTCCGCAAAGTGTGTCCAAGCCACATACCCTTGGTGGGCATTTTTTCTCCATTTCCACAACTGCCAATGTTCTTGATATAGATGGAGAACACCATATAAGATTTTGGCCAACTCTTCTGTAATTCCATATAAAGAGAAATAATGTTGCATTTGAGTTACCCAGCTAGTGGGATCTGAGCCATCAAATTTGGTCACATTCACACATGTAAGGCGTAGGTCACATTGAAAGTGACGGGGTTGAAAATTCGGGGAATGAGAGGAAGTTTCACCTTCATTTTGCAAAGGTGGTTCAGATGAGGGAATATCTGCAAGGATATGCAGCTTGGTGCAGATCATCATAGTGAAATTGAAAATTGGGTATTGAAGGATTCAAGCTAGGTAGTGAGGTCTTGTTTGAGGTCCTCCATTTTGGTGTCAATGGAGGAATGCATGTTTTTATTGATGGTGCCAATATTGGCACTGAGTTGTCTCACTTGTTGTTGGGTTTGTGTGAAATTAGAGTGCGAGGAATTGAAGAGAGCTTCCAAGTTTTGGCTATGGGTGTGGGCCATGATGAAGAAGGAACATGAAAAGGAGTGGGGCAAATCACACAGAAAATGGGTTATGGGTGAAGTGTATCACAACGATCATGGCAACGAGTGGAATCAAATTGGGTAAAGGCCAAATAAGGGTGTTGGAAGGGGTTCGCATCCATGAGATTGTTTTTTCTTTTTTGATGAAAAATGATAGGTATGACTGTGATAAGGGTGAAGAGAGGAATCTAATGGGATATGTCTCAAATAATGGTTCCAAAATGATCTAGAATTTTTTTTATTTTTTATTTTTTGTTTACTCCCATGGAGTTATACTCCGATCTGAAGAATACTACAGTGACGAAATGCCCAAATGTTTAACAAGAAGAAATGTGTAGTAGATTCACAATCTGAATGTAGGAGACACAATTGTGTGGCAATAGATATTTTCAGTTCTATTTTTGTTTCCATCCCAAGCGTTAGGGTATTCAAGGATTCTACAGACAAGGGTTTTCGCTATTCTATAACTCTTTGATATATGTGCGGGGTCCAACAATAGTTCTTGATCCAATATCTCAAGGAATCAACTAAGGAGGCTAGACCGTACCCTTAGTCATACTACCCGACTACCAAGGTACTAGAGAGTATATTCCCAAGTGTTTTTCTTGGTGTCACTATAGCAGTCAAGCGATCGATTGATTTATATATGGTTGGCTTCAGAAGATATAGGTCGATCCATATACATGTGTTTTATGATGCACTACCATTCGAAGGGGTACGAATAGGGGTTACAAGGGTGGCCAATAGATGTGTGCTTAAGTACCACTTGTATTTCGTGCGTGTATGAAGCCTCGAACACAAGTTTATACGCGTAATGACAAATATTTGTAGCTTTAAGATGTCATAATATGTCTCTACGCTCAAAAAAAATTAACCCACAATTTTTTGCTGAGGAAGGTGCTCTGAAACTGCTTGTAATATTCTAGATATAAAATAGTATAAAGAACAAAAATAATTAGCTAGAAATGGTATATAAACAATGATATACCAAAACAACACCACAGTAATACCAGAATAATTTCAGAATAACAATAGAAAGAGAACTTTGATTTCTGAGAGGAATGTTCACTTGTCTCTTTGAGGGGGAAATTTTCAGCAGAGCAGAGATATATTCCAGATAATATACAAGACAATACTTCTCATACCCTCTACTACTATTTATATTAAATATGTCTATCCAAAAGAACAATCTAGAGGGAGATCCTTCTAGAAATGAAAGCTTCTAGTAGGTCTTGTTACATTTGACTTATTCTTCCTTATTGCTAGGCCTTATTAATATTGAACTTTATTACATGCAATTATATTATTCTATCTACATGAGGGGTTAGGTCCCTAACAATATTGCATAATCTTTAATAATATTTTGATAAATTAATTTAATTAGAATTAATTAATTAAATTTTAATCATTTAAATAACATTTTAATCCCGGGATGGGGTGACACTTGGCGTACATGCATCATCGGATGGGGCATATACGAGGGAAGTTAAAGCCCCTCTTCGCCACCCTCCTCCCTTTTCCATTCGTGATTTCTAGTTTATATAAATATCAAGGTCTAATGCACTGGGCCTTAATAAAGACTCAGGTTCAGCTCCTCGGCATCAATATGAAACATGTAATGGACATTACTCTTGAACTAATGGATACTAGAGCCATCAACTCCTCTATCTTCCTGGTCTTATCATCTTGTGGGGGGTCCTGTATCGGGCATTCGACCATTGTTCACAGTCTTATTCCTCTTTCCTTTTTCCACACCCTGGCTAACAAAAATGTTGATTCCATCTACCCTACACTATGCCTAGCCATGCCTCATGAGAAAGGTAAGTTCCTGCGAGGGCCATGCTAGTATAGTCGGTTTGGTAGACAAAAATTCCCGGGACCAACCTCTTTAGGTCTTATCTTAGGAGGCATCTTGGACCACCCACCTTCTTTTGATCATAATTGGTATGAAGCGACTCAACCAGAGCCTTTTCCTTCAAGTACAAAGGGTCTCCATGGAGGTTGTCTGGTGGAAGAGGAAATTCCTCCCAACTGGGAGGAAATTCTTCCTTTCCTACCATCAACCACCTTGGAACAATGAACAGACACTTGAACCACCACCCCTTTCCAAGATCTACCAAGACAGGCTTCATTATGGAAGAGAAAATCCCTCTTCAGGAGGAACACTCGGGATAGAATACAACTTCCACTATGGAAGATGACCCTACCACATATTCCACCACTTCAAATGATTTCGTCGCTACTACCATGGATGAATACCCTATAACAAATGAGGATGATGATGAGGGTGATGAACAAGCTCACCTAGCTCCCAACTTTTGCAGGCTTACGAAAGACCACCTGTGCTTGATATTCAAGATGCACAAGGATTTGGCAGAGCAACACCATCACGAGCGCAACCTCAACCAATGTTTGGACGTCTTGTATGACTCCCTATCTAGAGAGCCTGAGAAAAGTCGATCCCCGACTTGCTACTAGCCTTTCGTCTTCTAACTTTGCCAGGATGAACGCCCGGGTTTGCCTCATGTCTAGTGCTCTCACATATTTTTTCTCTGGTCTAAATGTTAATTTTTTTGCACACCATAGACTTTGGTTCTAGATCTATAGTTGGTTGGGGCACTTAGTCCAACATCTGTTCTAGTTTCCACCCTTGTGGTAGAACAAGTGGCAAGTCCCCATGTTTGTTTTTTGAGAATTGTTATTTTTTAAGGTTTATGAACAATGAAAAGTTGTCTTGTCCACGCGTTTTGGTTTCCACTGTGGTGGCATATCATATGGTGTGCTTTAGTGTATACTCAAACATGTGTGTTTTTTGCTAAAGCAAAGTAATACAATATTTTTATTTAAAAGAATAATTAACTTTTTGATACCTAAGTTAATTAATTAATGTTAAAATTTTTATTTCACTCTTAAATTATATTCATAAAATTTGATTAATTTAAAAATTCATTTCAATTTGAGTATAACATTTATGATATAAATGTATATAATTATTTAATATAATCATAATTCAGATACATTATTTGTATTTAAAAAACAAAAAACAAAAAAAATATTAATATTAATCAATCTTTTTTTATAATCAAAATTTGGCTATTTAATATATCTATTAATTAAATTAAATTAATTAAAATAATTTTTTTTTAAATAAAAAATATTGTATTATCTTGCTTCAACAAAAATCACACTTGTTTGAGTATACATTCGAACATGTTACTAGTAGACACTATTGTTCGTAAATATCTTAAAAAGACATCTGTCAAAAACAAAGAGACTTATGGCCATTTTATTTATTATTCAGTTTTTTATAATTACATTGATAAATTTAAATTAATTACAAATTCGATTCATTGCTTTCCTTACCGAAAATAACTATCAATACTTAGAAAGATAAGTAATAAGTAACCCTGAGATACCATATTATTTCACCACGTCCATAACCTAATAACAATTTTAGTGGAAATAATATGCACATCTTTGTTAGTGTAATTGCCCCATTTTTCTGGTGAAATCATCGACAATTTCGTTCTAATTTCATTATGTGCCTTTTGAGATAATATGTAGGTGAAACACACAATATCTAGAGTAAATTATTACGGCTTTGTGTAGTACCTTCTCGTGAGATTTTGAAAAATTTGTCTCTCTTCCATCTTGGAATTGGTATTGTATATATAAAAGTGTGTGGGGGTAGTAATGATATATATGAGTATTTTTCCTCTAATAATTTAGCAAATGTGTATGTCCTTTTGATAGGTTTTCAAATAGTTAGAGAAATGAAGATAAGATCTCTCATTGTTTTTGGGCATTCCTCACTTGTGATCAAAGTTATGATAGGGAGATAATAACAATCAATCATGGTGATATTTTGGATAAAGGAGGACAACTCATTTGAATTAGTATCCTTCTATCATGTGAAGGTAGAAGTGTGAGAACAAATTAAGAAGTATATTTATGGGCTAAATTGCCCCCTACCTATACTAAGTTGTATATCATGTGAAGGTAGAAGTGTGAGAACAAATTAAGAAGTATATTTATGGGCTAAATTGCCCCCTACCTAGACTAAGTTGTATCCATCAAAAATGGGGAAAGAACCATATGTCAAATATCTTAATGGTTGATTATACACATCAATTAGAATTTAATGTTCACGTGGATTTCTACTTAACAATCAGATCCAAGGGCTTTCAGAGGAGAGGTATGTGGATAGTTTCAACCCTTCTCAAATAAGATACCTTGTCTCTTCTCTAGCTAACAAATTCAACAACAATCACTTGCATTGGCATTATGGGATTAAGGTATGTAGGACAATGGGAATGGGGATAAATTATAGTGGTGAATTGAATGTGCCAGGGATACAGGTACACATTCCTTGGAGATATGTCTAGAATCTTGGTCTTTTCTTTTTTTAAATGGGAATTGCTTAGGAATTGTTAAGGAGGTTCGTGGTTGCAGGACTTGTGATTTGGGCTTGGTTTCTATGCCTTTTGGATCTCTAGTATTTCCTTTGAAAGTTTGAAATTCAATTTGAGTTTTCCAGGAACCTAAAGAAGGAAGTGGATTTTCCTCCTTAAATATGTTGCACTTTATTTTATGTTTTCTATGGTTTCATTTATGCATTCATCTTCATTGAAAACTTCTAAGATAAAAGGTTTTTTCTATGGGCACTTCGTTGGATAGTGTGAAACTTGTAGGATTGGTTCTTTGTGGTCATGGTATGTTTTGTGCTCTTTGTCTCTTTGCTCACATAGTATTATGTGATCTATGTATTTTTCATGCTCTTGTTTGTTGGATTTGTTGTGCTAGTAATAAATATTTGTATTTTGTTGTTCTTACTCTTAGTCATGTGCATCATATATGTAGTTATGTTGTATGTGTGGTTTCATCAATCAGTCTTTTTGTTTCTTGGAGGTATCCATGTTGTGTAAGTTCAACTCATTGTTTATCAAACATGGAAAATATAGAGATTATAAAGTTCAGATAAACCCTTATGAGACATGAGGATTTCATCCATTCAAGCAAGACATCATTGTTTTCAATCACAACTAAAGTGCACAAAAAAGAGCACCACTGTATGTCTCAACACACCAATATCATAAACCTATTGACACTTTATAAGTAGTGGATATGTATCCTAGAATATGAATGTAGCTTGCCATAAATCATGTCCCTAAACCTTCATAAAAATGCTCTCTCATCTAGATTTAATAGAAAATACCATCCACAGTATTTACATGATGATTTCAAGGAGGAAGAGACACTACACAAGTTAAAGGAGCCAATCGATATGGAGAAATAATGCTTACCTCTCTTGGATGTTAGTCAAGATGAAGCCAATATCTTACATGTCATTTATTAATAATTGTGTTTTTCATAATCAATAGTTTATTAGTTTTTTTTTTTAAAACGACTATATGTAAAAGGAGCATCATTTTTGTAACAAGTAGTAAGATATGTTACATATGATCATAAAATAGTTTAGCTCTAAGCCTGGAACTATGTAAGCATAGCTATGTACTTTTTTATTTAAAAGGAGCATCATTTTTGTAATATGTAGTAAAATATGTTCCATATGATCATAAAATAGTTTAGCTCTAATTCTGGAACTATGTAACCATAGATATGTTTTTTTTTTTTTTAGCATTTATGTACATTGTTTAAATAAAATAATATTTTTCTTTTTAATTTTAAAAAATGATATATATGAATGTTTTATTCAATTAATTGATTTATTGACGATATTTTTAGGAATTATAATAAAGGATATATATATATATATATATATATATATATATATATATAACGTTGAAATATTAGGTTCACTTAATAAATCTATAACATGGCATGTGCACTTGTGGAATGTTAAAAAATATCCATAATTTTGTTTCTATCTCCTATTAGAATATTAATACCCTTTCTCAACACATGTTTTCAAATAAAACAACCCTTTTAATATTTCTACACTTGGTATGTTGGTTATAATATTTTGCATACGTATATGACATATAATTTAAAAAATGTTGTATATCATACACTATTTGTTCTTTTAGTCAAAATCAACAAATATGTTCCTTATGAATCAAAATATTATTTCATCTTTGAATCCTTATATTATGAAATCTATAGTAATTTACATTGCTTCTTTAAAGAATTTAATTGATCATTGATAAGTTATATAAGGTACAAGGACTAAAGATATATCACCATACTCTTTTTTGAAATGATTTTATCTTACGACAAAATCCACAAAGAAACATCTACCTGGATTTCTAGCTCTCCTCCCACACTAATCCCCTCAAATAATGTTTGTTGTTTGAACACCCCAATATGTATACCAGATTTTAGATTAAAAAAAAATGTTCTTCCCTTAATACTATAATACATAAAAAAAAAATCACAAAAGCTGGTGGATTTTATTAAGCAAAAAAATCATGGTCGAAACCACTTAGTAAAAAACGTGAGCCAAATGTCATGGAAAAATTATATCTTTGGAAGAGCCATTAACATCCAATGTTCATTCATTCTACTATGCCATATCCGAAATCTATAAATATTACTATTATGAATTTTATATATTCAGTAAAAGATAGTTTTTATACAAATTGAAAAGAATAACATACTCAAAAAGACAATATTTGTAGCTTAGATCTATCCACTGTCCTTGGATAACTTGTCCATGTCCTTGTGAGGCTCAACTAGGACATTTATATATGGTATATTCACAATCACTCGGACTCCTTGCCATCATATGACTTGCTTGAGGTAGAAAGACTGGAACCTATATCCCTCTATGCCAATTGTTTCTTCATTGTTTCATGTTGGCTTCTCAGAGCACCACTTCATTCAATAACTAGACATTCATTGTTCTATTTTGTAGCAACATGTCCAATGTAAATGGAAAGGTAGAACTGAAGGAATTTACCTTAATAATAAATCTATGCCTCTCTTCTAACACAATTTTCTCCAGATCTTCTACCTTCTTCCAATTATTGATCTTTGGATCCATACTACTCCCAATTTTCAAAGTGGCTGGAGAATACAAACCCAAATAAATTAACGAGGAGAGTGAAAAATTACTTTGATTCTCTTCCTAGAAAGGCTCGCTAGCTTCAACCAATGAATAATTAGTGAAAATCATAAAATTGAAAATCACCAAAATGCCCAAAACCCTATCAACATTCAACAGAATAAATGATGTCAAGGGAGATAAGAGGGGTCTAGTTCCCAAGAAGATAGTACACATAGAGAAAACCCCCAATTGAATGTCCAAAAATTCCAATCGCAGAACGTCTAAGGAGACTTCAACTCCTTCATAAATACAAGAATATTCCTTTTTTATATTCTTTTTGTATCCTGAAAAGCAGGCGGTAAGGTACTAGGCAACCCAATCCTAATCAAACCTCCCTCTCATTTTAACCAGGGAAACCATATTCCACTATAAATATCGTTACATCACCCCGCTACCTCACCACTAGAAAGACCGACCACTAACGAAAGCTTGGTGGATTTTAAAGAGAGATAGCTAATCCAAGGTCCTTTTGCAAGTCAAACAATTCCATCAATCAATAACAAGGCCTTGAAAGGAAATTCTAGTTCTAGGTCCTAGGTAGTTTGCTTCCTCTGGAGCAAGTGCCTTTCCTTGTTGGGATAACTTCAATCAAAAGGGAGGGAATTGGGAGAATAAAAGAGTGGTTGGAAGGCTCCTTTCAATAAGTAAGTAAGAGTGTACATCCTTCCTGGACCTACCTTCCTCTCTGGTTGGCTAGGGGCGCTTCCATCTCCGTCTTGTATTTATTACACTTTTATTTTTCGTCGTAATTGTCTTTCTTATCAAAGAGCTCAGGATCAAGATACTTCCATGGATGGAAGGAGATTCTCCATGATCCCACGCTAGACTGACTCTGCCACACACTCATTAGGCTCTGCCTGCCTATCAATTAGGTTCTCTCCACTAGCTTCCTTTGTTTTACTCCCTCCCCCTATATATCTATACATTTGAAATAGATATCTGAGCCAATAAGGCCAAGAACACCCCCATATGAGCGCACAACAAAGAGGCCTGCTAGAGAGCCTTCCCTTCGAATCGTCAAGTTAGGTAGAAACACTTTGTAGGCACACCAAACCAAGATTCATACTTCTTCCCAACCAAACTAGAATACGAGACATGAAGTTTTGTACCTTACTGACTAGGGAAACATTGTAATTACTAGGAAAGAGGTAGTTGTTCATTATTCCCAATAGATCAAATACTACTATCCTAAATGTTGGTCACTTCTCCTCTAATATACAAAAGGTGGTTCCTCCCATCTATCATGATAACTAAGAATGTCCACCCTGATGTGTTGCAACCACTAAACGAACGAAATCATATATTTGTATGTATAGCCAGTGAGTAAGCCCCACCAACAAACCTCTCTCTCCCTTTCTCCCCTCCAACAAGATATTTGTGTTCCCATATTAAAAAATTTGTACTTAATCGATTCAAAATGCCACCCCTAAACCTAATAAGTATGGGTCTAAGGTAGGCTTGGGGACGAATTCATATAGTAAACATTGGGCAGCAGACCGGAAAGATAGATTCAGAAAGATAGAAATATAGTTGGGTGGGCGCAAAGGTCGGTCACTACACTAAGGGATAACCTTATTACATATATAATAATCGAAGAGCGCCCTTCCAATCCAATGCCATAGATTTCATTATATATCTTCGTCGTATAGACACCTCTTCCTCTCCCATATGGTCATTTCCTGAATGAATATAGAAAACACTTTATACCTTCGAATAAATTTCTGGATTACGTCCCACAAGGTGGCCATGCGAATTCGAAAGTTTGATGATGCGTCCTCCCATATTTGGCCGCAAATACTATACTATCCGATCTAATACACCTTCTCCCATTATTACATAAGTTCTCTTTAATGTCGGATCCAGCAAATTGGGAACATAAATAGAGCAGGAGTGTACCATCCTTTGAGAGTAGAGATAACATCCACGATCCATCACATATTTTCCACCATAATTCATTAATGTTTTCTTGTGAGTGGACTTCCATACATGGCCATATATTACCCAAAACATGTAGCCACCACGTGGAGGAGAGGAATAATCCACATGGATAAGCAGACCCTTATCCAAGTGTAATATCATGGTTGCAGGGGGGTTATCATATATTCTACTCTGTCGACCCTCATGTGATTAAGGGACATATCAATTAATATCATGGTTGAAGGGGGTTATCATATAGTCTACTCCTTCAACCTTCATGTGACCAAGGGACATACCAATTAATTTATTTTCCAATTCATCTGCATCTGTTATGATGTCAATAGATATGGAAAAAATGAACCATTATACCAAGAAAGGAATTCCTTATCTTCTTAATTAGGTTTTTCAATTCAGTGTATTTCAGGGAAGAACACAACAGAAAGTATTTAATTGTGTTTTTGGAGTCTCCTACAATGTTCAATTTAGTGATTTGTTTCTTCTTTTCTAGTTGAACCCCTTGATATACCGCATATGCTTCAGCCTTATTATTAAAGGTGATACCAATATTCAAATAATAATTCAATTTTCAATTTCCTCTAGGTTCATAATGTACCCCTCCTGAACCTACCTCCCTTATAATACAATGAATTACATTTCAAATATTTTTAAATTCCCAACATGAATCAATGTGCTATGGTATTGGTTTGTGGGTGATTCCCCCATTATCCTACCACCCATTGTAATGTAATGTGAGGTGGAATAAGTTTAAGGATACATACTTTTCATAGTTTTATTCCAACATTTGATGTAACAACATTAGTAGCAATCTATGTAGCATGAATGGGCCTATAAGTTAAGAAAATTGGTTTTCTCCTTGGAGGTTGCATGTTGAATTTTGGAGGGGGATAGGGAATGTGCATGTGAACAAGATATTGTTTGTGGATATTAGTGTGAGGATGGAAATGTGCCAACAATTTGATTATCGCTGATGAGTTGGAGAGTGAGATGAATTGTATTTCTAGGGTGAACCACAAAACCAAAAAAATTCTTTGAAAAAATACTAATAAAAATCTGTTTCTATAAGATAGATTTTAATAACAAATGAAAAAGAAACAAAAAAAATTAATGTATTTTCTTACTCTTCTCTTACATTCTCTACAATTTTTTTTAATAAATGAAACACATTGTTTTATTATGATTTATATGAACTCTATTATCACATTTTAAATTTTCCACTATATATTTTTCCTATGAAGGCAACCTAACAAAATGTTAATTAATAACATTCTCTTGTTTATTCTTCTCAACCTCAAATTTTAGAAATTCAAGTGTATGGGATGATATTGAGTACCTAAGGAACATTTCACAAACATTGTGAAATGTTCTTAGAAATCTGTTCATGATGCTCCTAGAAATGGCTTCATCTTTCAATGGGAAATGTTCTCGATGTGCCTAACCATATTGTTGTAGGGGCTACTTGGAACCACCGACTAGACCCATTAGTTGACTACAGTATTCGGTTAGGAAGTTAGTCGAACATACAATTAGAGTTTACCAACTGAGCAGTCAAGGAATTTGACCGACTAGTAACTGTATGTCACACACACACACACACACACATATATAGTATAATGTAATGGAAAGACAATTCTTTTTCTGGACTCATATATAATGAAATCTATTGATGGTTCTCCTCCATTTGTGTATCCTCTTATATATGTTTGTGTGCTCTTGTATATAATGTTGTGGTGTATAATGATCTGTGTAAGGATCTATTGGAAACCTTCTCGTACTTTCCCATAGACAACAACATTGGTTATGTTGCTAGGAGTTTTGAACTCGGGCATGCACAAAAAAAATGCACATAGATTCTAACTTTGTAAGACATATGCAAATGGTGGGAGTGTAAGATTATCAATTGAATAAAAAATTATGGAAGAAGAAATCAAATGACGCTTGTTGAAGTATGCACTCAATTCTTCTAAGAAACTCACGAACGATTCTTGGAATCCATTTCAAAAGAATTATTCGTATACCTGACTCAGCCTAATGTGCATACCCACTTCCATTGAGAAGTTTATGCACAAGATCATAAAATGAGTAAGAAAAAACTTAAACGAGTGGGTCGAGAGGATTTTTGAAGAGTACATCGAAGATCAAGCTATTGAAGATAAAGAGTTATCTCAAACCATCAAGAACAAATTCTATATGGAATTGAATGATGGATTTCTTTTCATCATATCCTCCCTGCTGCATAAATTCCTCTTAGACAAAGGAGTCAGTGACATTATCAAGTACCGACCCCTTTGAAATATCCCCCCTCCAAACTCCAACTAGAGGAAGATGCAAGAAGAGTGGGAAGCGTTCTTGGAAACTAACTTTAAAGATACCAGAGAAGCTTGGGAGTAATTTTTAAATAAATGAGCATACAAAAAATGAAAATGGAAACCTAATCAAGGTGGATATCGGTGGCCACCCACCTATTCAACTATCTTTAAATGTCGTTTTCCAACTTGACAAATTTTCTACAGATTTTTAGTTCCCAAACTGTCGATATCGTTTTGAGCCCCTAAATGATTTTTTTTTTTTACGTTTTGGGGCCCAAGTGATAGTATAATACTTTTTCTACTTTTTCTTGGTCCTAGTCGAAATTTATTTTTCTTAGATAGACCTTTTCAATGAGCTATCCTGCGCCCCAAACAAAGATCACATGAAAAAGTTATGCCATCAAGAAGTTGACGTATCAACTACCCCCATCGGGGCCTGCAAACCTTTTGGTGTTTCATCTTCCGGTGTTAGGGTTTTGGGTATTCTTTATGTTAAAAAGGAATTTGGAACCTCTTTGTAAAAATCATATTCTTGTGAATGAGCATCGCTGTCACATCTCTTCTCTTAGATAAACTACCACCATTATAGCGAGTTCATTCACTCAGTATTTTTACAATTTCTCTACAATTCTCTCATTAATAGAAATTGTGTATTATTGTATCTCTGTTTATTGCAATATTTCTGTGTATTTATTTGTTATATATCCTCCTTCATTTCATTCTTAAAATAATATGGATCAAAACCGTCAACCACAAGTAAGTCAGATCGATGTTTGGGGGATGGATGATCAATGGGACGAGATATGTTGAAGTCAAAGTTAAATATAAAATTTGAATTTAAGTTGAAACACACCCAAGAAAAAGATGCCATAAGTGAAGAGAAAGATAAGTAATTCAAATGAGAAGTATGCACATTGAATGCATATTCATAAACCATTGGTGGTTATTGAAAAAATAGAGTGGGATAATAGGAAAAATAAGCGAGAAGAGTTATACAATGAGATGGATCTCCAAAAATCTCATAGAAAGACTACCTAGGTGCGAAAGATCTCTAGAGAAGCTATTGAGAGTGCCCCAACGGCCCCTCAGAGGAGTGGAAGCTTGCAAGTGAGTATGGCAGCTGATGGCGCCCAACAAGACAGTGACCAAGTTCACATGGAGATCGACGATTTGGGACCCACAATTTGAATTTCTCCTATCATAAGTCCTAGCCCACATATTATAGACTTCCTTCAACAAAGGCTTCACATCAATACATAGTCATAGTGGGTGTAGTTTCGAACTAGTAACACTGGTCAAATAACAGATACAATGTTGATTGAAGCATAAGAAAATGATGAAAATCGACCAGAAGATATAATTATTCATGTAAGAGATCTCACGGATGTCACCCCCTTGTCAAATATACTTTTAGAAGAATCTAATTCAATAGATAGTGAAAATGAACTGTCACAACCTTGTAGAGGACGATTCATCAAATATTTAAACAAATGTTGTCAAACAGACACTCAAATCCAAAGCGAATAATGCATAGAGTTAACAACTGAATTATTTGAGTTAGAAAACTAGGAACCAACTCAAGAATGTAATCCGACCTCTCAGTCAACCTTGACACAAACTATTACAATAGTTCCATTTTCAAATAAATCCCAGAAAGAAAATATGGGTCTAAATCATATCTCGACTTACGAAGGTGACAAAGACCCTAAGGGACATTGGTTCATCTATGAGAAATTTTGGGACGCAGTCGACATAACTAATGAGGAAAAACAAATGGAAACGTTTGGTGCTACCCTTCGAGCTAGAGCTCTTACATGGTTTATGAATTATACGAACAATAAAAAATGCTCAATGGAAGATATAAAGAAAATATTCCCCAAGTTATTCAAATCTCAAGATAACAGTCACTTGGAAACACAAAAAATCAAAGAAATCAAGAATAATATGGGAGAAACAATTTTATAATATGAATAGAGGCTTAAATTTTTATTAATTCAAATCCCTTATGCAATCGATGAAAATATGTTGGTACAATTTTATCTAGAAATATTACTACAAAAGATCAGAATTCCCCTCTGACTGTATAATTTTCAGTAATGTCAAGACATACTACAAAAATCATAGCGAATTGAAATGGATGACAAAGGCCCCCTATCTCAACAATCATTGAAAAAATACTGGAAGACAAGGTCATAAAGCTACAACAATCAATCAAAAATGTGTCGATTGCACACAACGAATTCCGGTGTATCATTTTCTCAAGTGATGGTCACACAAATATTAATGCAAGTTTAGTGATGCACTGGACCCAGCAATCAGACATATGCAGATAGAAACATACTGTGACATTTTCAAATCCTCAAAAAATCATGCAACAAGAGACTACATGCACAATCTAAGGAATGCACACCCCAAGTGGTTCCATATATGTGAAGAGAATAATCATTCCACTCAACAAAGTTGGATAAATAGAAAGAATAGACCAAACATTGAATAAGCATATCACAAATAGGTTTATGACCATCATGTCAACCAAGAAAATGGAAATGGATACAAAGTATGACATTGGGGTGGTTATCAAGATCGAAGTAGAGGACGAGGAATATTTTTTAGAGGATGTGATAGAGGATGTTATTATTTCTTCAATTGTTAGAAACATTATCATATAAGCCTATATTGTCCCATCAACGACATGATTCATCTTAAGTTCTATAATATTTATGGACTAGGAGATCATTCCTTAGAAGACTATCTGATTGTACTAGAAAAGGTTATGAACAAAAGAAATGTAAATCGCTTGGACATGATTCCAAAACAAGAGATTCTGAATTCAAATAACCTTCATGTGGTAACACATTTAGCAGATGGTGAATATATTTATCCCGACCCAACAAGTCGACAAAGGAGAGATTGACATATATACCCCAATATAGATCAACAAGACAAACTTATATGGGAAGCGATGAAATTATTCAATAATATCAAGAAAGATAAAAGAAACAAGGGAGAACATACAAACATCCCCGACACAACGTTATAAAAAAATTATACAACTATTAAAAGAAAAGTAGTCAGTCGATCACTTGATCGACCTATTGAGTATTCTAACAGAATATAAAGAAGACCAAATATATGTTAAATGTTTGCGTCGGCTATCTCAAGAAAGATATACCAACAACTTCAACCCATATGTTGACCTCAAAATTGATGTACAAGGAATTCCTAGTCGATTTTGGATCTGAAGTAAACATACTCCCAATAGAAATATGGATTCCACTCAGGAAATTGTTGCTACAACCAACCATGAATTTACTAAATCTATGAGATCAAAGGTTCATTGAACCAATCGGTACCCTTAAAAGAGTAATAAAATACATAATGGGAATACCTACATGAGTCAATTTTGAGGTAATCAACTTAGTCGATGGAATCCCTACCTACGTTGCATTAGTCTAAATATCTTGGGGAAGAAACATGCGAGCTATAGTCTCCCTTGAAGAAGATATAATCAAACTAAGAGGGAGTGGAAGAAAAACTATAATCCCATTAGAACCAAAAGAATGAAAATCTTGGGTCAACACATGGGATGAAGCTCAGGAAGCCAAATGACTATATCAAGTGATAAACGAGAAAAGAGACAATGTCGAGCCAAAAAATGAAGGAGAAATCCTAGTTGGGTCTCCCTTATCAATAGGAGAAAATTTAGATAGATTATTGTACAACTGTAAAATGGAAAATTATGAAGCCCAAGAAAAAGAATGTTGGTCAATAGAATCCATACCAATAACAAGATCCAATTCATGCTTCTTTGTACAAGGTGTACCCATTAAGGTAGAAAGAAAGCTAAATCATACAACGATATTTATTCTGACTCATACAAATGAAAGGAAACGACTGTGATTTAGTGAAAGGAACTCAATCGTTGGTGCATGTCAACAAAGTGTCCAATTCAGTCAGATAATAAGGGAGAATTCAAAGTCTAGTCAAGTGTTCAATGGATCAAGTCACTTGATCATGGGAAACACATGCACCTTAAATACAAACATGGAACACTGCTACTTTATACTTTTTCGAAATATTTGGGTGAAAACAATTATTGACATGCCTGGACATCCTGAATTTAAAACTTGGGTTCGACCCAGTAGGTGACATTCAACAATGTGAGATGGAATGGAAAAAATTAGGATATCAGGGTGAATGAGTATCGACACACATGTTTCTGAATACATTATCCGACATACCACATAAATGGTATAAGATTGAAGAAGCGTCTAGACATACATTTGACTTGAACGTAATCAAAAGTAACTTTGTTAAAGACTTCAAATTCATATTAGAGGAGGAACTTTTGTAAGCAACAACAAAATATATCAAAATATGTTGAGAAAAATCAAGTCCTAAGAAGAAAAAGGGAAAAAGAAAACCAAAAGAAAATATATGTAAGATTAAGAAAAATAATGTAACTAATAATTCAGTTA
>JASDQU010100848.1:48445-59602 GCA_032191745.1 Picea mariana
AGTAACTTTGTTAAAGACTTCAAATTCATATTAGAGGAGGAACTTTTGTAAGCAACAACAAAATATATCAAAATATGTTGAGAAAAATCAAGTCCTAAGAAGAAAAAGGGAAAAAGAAAACCAAAAGAAAATATATGTAAGATTAAGAAAAATAATGTAACTAATAATTCAGTTATTATAATTAGGTAAAAATAAATTGTTCGACAAGTACAATATCTGCAATCAATGGAAAACATCAAATCATTCAATTGTGAAAAAATGAGAAGAGAATAAAGCATATGGTTAGAATATCATGAGTGAAATACTTCAACCAATTGGAAGAACCGACTCGACCATGGGAATCAACTTAGAAACAAACAAATCAAGAACATAACCTGAGAAAGTGAAGTCGTCTCAACCAAACTATGGGAAGGGGTTAATGAAATTAATACCCCACAATCCATCCCCACACTCTTGGATGCCACTGTCATAGCAGTCACCTCACAAAAACAAGCAATTAAGCTCGACATCATGGCTGAGACGTGTGAATTAGTGACACCGTTGGATGAATTAAAAACCATGCTCCATATTTCTCCTATAAATTTGGATGAGGCCTATTATTTTTCTTCATTGTTATTCACAGAGCATTTGGGCAAGTAGATTCCCAAACATAAAGTAGAACAATTGACTCAATATTTATCACATACCATCCTGGCTCAACAATAAATATCAGGGATTCCTAGAATCAGGGTAAAAGTAACATATTTTGATAAACCACGTGCAACTGAGAACAAAGTATGACTCCAAAATATTTTCACTAGAAGAATCGAAGAAATTCATTAGTTGCAACATAGGAAAAAATTCACCACTTGGGAAAAGGAGGCTGGATAATGGAAAGAGGAAACAAATTTCCTCTAACATGTAGGCATTCACCACATCTTGGGTGCACTGCAAGTCCTTGAATTCAATGGCTGGGAAGAGGAGGCTGCCAAATTTATTATCATTTGATACAATAATATATATCTATGGTTAAACTATCCAGTAAAAATCATTGGAGGGTTAATCCATAGGATAACTAGAACATCGCATGAGGGTGGAGCCATACCCAAAACCTCAAATGCCGACGACTAGTTCTAAGTCCTCACAGGTGGGACAAGATCCAATAATTCTAAGGGGATGTTCATCAAGAAAGTCACAACCTCTAATGATAAGTGGAACTCTATAATAGTTTCATTATGCTTCATTGTTGCGGGTCATGTGTCATATGTTAATCTCACGATGTTGGAACTGATTGGCTGAATATTGGAGTCATGATCCCAATCCGACTAGGAAAAACAACTTTCCACCCTAATTCAAAGTAACTCCAAAGAGTGCCAAGAGAATGGTAGGGCCATTACATATCCATATTTTCTAATTTAGATAGCCATGAGCCAACTAGGGCTAGTTGAGGAACCTACATTTACATAAAAAAAGACCCTGACCATGAACAATTATATTTCCTTTTCATCGGGTGCCCATCATGTCATCAAAGTCTCTTCCCACCGAGATAATGTTCTAGTGTTGGGTAGATCATGTAAAGAATGTATCACACAAATGGAGAGTATAAAAAAAGGTTCATTGAGCCCTACCACCAAGTGTTTACATACATCTAAGCCTTGACCATACTAAACTTTGGTGTGGTGTCAGTGGAGGTCCAGATCCTAAAGGGATAGAATATTATGCAACGAAGCTCCAAATATTCCAGGAGCTCTATAGATAAATGGTGTTTCAACCATAGATTCCCCTAGATGTGCTAATTGATAATTCCTCCATCCTCACACCATTAACTGATGGGGAACAAGAGGAATAAAGGTAAGAATCCCTATACACTACTCCATTTGTTCAAAATCTTGAAAATGCAGTCATCTCCCTAGAAAAACATAATCTGACCAAGAAAAAAGAGCACGAGAAAGTAATAAGAGGTAGGAAATTCATAAACCCCATTGCAATATTGGAGGACATCAACATCATTTGGAAACAAAAATTCAAATCATATACAGCTCTTGACTTTAGTGACCCCTTGATGAAGCATAAACTAGCCGCATTCACAAATAGAGTAGCTGAAAGGACATCACAACAAGAAAAAGAACAGGAAATGACTCAAAATAATTTTAACTCAAGTATTGTTCCTCAATTCAAAGAGATGATGGTAGCAGCGGATGCAACAAATTCCAAAGAAAGAAAAATAAAATCAGCGCTTGAAAAAAGGTAGAAACAAGAACATAGAAAAAGCATAAGATGGAAGAACAAGAAGAACAAAGCATAAGTTGGTTGACACCAGCTTCTCCACATCAGTCAAAAATTAATTATCTTGACCCAAAAAAGAAACCTTTACCAAAAAAGCAATGCACAATTAACATAACAAGACAATTGCCTCGACCATAGGCTACAATAGTCATTGAAGAAAAATTGGAAGAACAAAAGGCAGTAGAACAAAAAAGGAAGTTTTAAAAAGTTTGTCGTCAGGTATCATCAGAAGAGACACTCTTTGAGCCAAAACCTAATTCTAGTAACCAAGGAATCCCAACTCAGACAGGGTCTGAGGATATCGACTACATTATTCAATTGAGTGCTGGAAAAAGAGACGTCATAATTCAAGAGGTTATAACCTCTTATCTCGGCTAAACGTTTAGCATCAAGAAAAAAAATGGTTAGACCTATTCGACTCACACGACATATCAAGGATACCATAGGAGATAGTAGAAGAAATAGGTATGAAAACTTAGGGAATATTCAACAAGAAAATTGATGATACAAAATATATCCCTATAAATACCATAGGATTGATTCAGACCATCATGCCATCATATAATCCTTTAGCGAAAAAACCTCATAAGAATCAATTGGATAATCTAGTGAAAAATACCAACACAAAACAAACTATCCTACAAGGCCAAGGAGAAAACGATGGTACCCAGAACCCTGTTACTCAAAAGAATGTCGAACAAAATCCAGTAGAAATCAAAATCGACAATGCCACTATCATTGGATCAGACAAGTAGAAATACCATATATACAATGGTAAGAAGAAGAAAAAGGATAAGCATAGGAAGGAAAAAACACAAAAAAAAGTCATTCTTACAACAATCAGGTTGGTCGATTCAACAGAACCTCGTGTAAAAACAACATTTGAACCAATGGCCACACAAACGAGCATATAATTAAATTGTACGAGGAAACATGTAAGGAAGAAAAAACTAGATGTAAAAAAGATACAAAAATTTATACACGTCTGATGGCTAGGAAAATCAAAGAAAAGCAAGTATTAAAATATGTTTCCTTCAAAGAAAAAGGAAAAAAATGGACGTCAAATAACAAATGGAAAGAGTCGTTCCACTAGTTGCAATAAAACACTTGATTGACGTAGTCATCAACACCAGGGCCAATAATAAAGCATAAATTAAATACTTGAGGTAGGATAATAAGGATCTAAAGAAACAAAGAAACAAGAAACTCAGAAGCAATCAAGAAGGACTAGTTAACCAGACAAACACAATCTTGCGTGAAGAATTTTAGAAATTCAAAGAATCTGAACAAAAGTTGGATTCGGAAAATACATAGGCTACAATTTTACATACCATACTGAAAACATGGCCAATATATTTCGCATCGACTTACAACAAACTAAGAGATTAGAGAATATTAGTCGAGGACCTAAGAAAAGCAAGGGACCAAACCACTGATTCTAAAACTAAAGAAGTTATAACGAACCACATTACTAAAGAGAATGTAATTCAGATAGAATTGAAAAAAAAAGAAGGAATGGTTAAGAGAGGCATCCAAAGCACAAGTAGTCAATGATCAAGTTGGTTAATAATAAAACAAAGGAAGCTGAAGAAAAATTAAATCCAGAATCAATTATGGTATAAGAGGCCCCATTAACTAATAACTTATATTTTTGGGGAAAATTGAAGTCGATTGGAATAAAAGTGCTACATAAATTATTGAATAATGTCATTTATTTTCTAGTCCCCGAGGTGTAGGATAGTCGGTGACGGAGTGTGTTGTTAAGCCACTCCCTATTGAAAAGTCACCGGTTCGAAACCTGCGGGGACAAAAAATCCAACCATGTTAAGGGTTGGTGTGGCTCAGGTCGGGTGTGATCCCTGGGAGATTTTGACAGCTTAGATGCCCCTGAGTCGCAGTTTCTCAAGCCACAGGTTAATCCCAATGCCAACAGGTTCGACCACATTAACAAAAAAAAATAAAAAAATGTCATCTGTTTTCTCACCACATGTTACTCACAACACCAACTATTTATCAGAAAACATTTTAAGGAGTGTCACAACGAGAAAAGTCAGGGGCTGCATCGACTTACATAAATGACTTCCAAATTTTCAACACTACAACTTCTAAGTTGAATGTTCCAGAGGTCAACCTTCAATCAAGGACCCCAAAGATAATAATAGAAGGTTCAAAAGAATCTGACATATAGGTCAAATCCACTCCTCTATCTTCTAATATACATTTGCATGCATGGAAAGCCCCCCGACAAATAGGCTCTTAGATAGTACATCCAACAGACAAGCCATGAACAAAGAGACCTGACATCGGTAAGTCGTCGTAATACTTTTTCTTCTTCTTCTTTTCTCTCTTTGATTTTGTAATAACCTCAAAGAGGGAATAATATAAAATGTTTTTATTTTTTCACACTACCCTTTTGCTCGAGATGAGCAAGGAATTGAGGGGGGGTGGGGGGAGGAGATGTTGTAGGGGCTAGTCAACCCCGCCGACTAGACCTATCAGTCGACTAGCCAAGTCGACTGCAGTAGTCGGTTAGAGAGTTGGTCGAAGACAGTTAGAGTCAACCAATCAAGTGGTTAAGTGATCTAATTGATTGGTAACTATATGTTATATATACACACTATATTATAATGGAAGGACAAAGGTTGTTCTAGACTCATATATAATAAATCTATTGGTGGTTCTCCTCAAGTTACGTATGCTCTTGAATATGTCTGTGTGCTCTTATATATAATGTTGTAGTGTATAATGCTCTTTGTAAGGATCTACTGACAACCTTCTTGTACTTTCCCTTAGACTGCAACGCATATTTTTACTTCAAGGAAGATGGATTACATTTATAAGAGTTGTTGTGGTGATGAAGATTTCAATATTTAGAATTGTTTTTTAAGTGTGAAACATAGGATAAAAAAGAGCATTTAAATATTTTGTTTTTCGGATGGTTAATAACACCTTTTGTAGAGCCGTTTCCTAACTGTTGGGAAATATATAAACTATATGATAATGTATAATGTTCACCATCCATTATTTAGTATTTCACTTCTAATTGAAGGGAATATATAAATTATATGATAATTTATAATACTCATTATATATTATTATACCTATCGTAGGATAGGTATATAGGGATGAGTTTAAACATTGACCAAATGTTTTTAACCGTATTTCTAAATTTAACTTTACCAAATAAAATTATTTATTTTCATATTATTTTAAAAACTATTTATCTATAACTGTTGGTTCATCAATTGAATGTGATCGACGCTGTAATCATTGTTTTTAGCAAGCTCTTAGAACGAGAAGAAAGGAACTGTGCATCAGATGGCTTTCCTTAATTTCACATTATTTTAATACCAGCTGGCTTTCTTTAATTTCACATTATTATAATTTTTCTGGCCATAGTTCTCATGCAAGTAATAATGATTCAATGTGACAAACAATTAGAATGGATAGATATCTCTCACATGAAGATGGGAAACGCACATCTTACTGTGCTGGTCACTATTCCCTTGGGATGGTAAAGAACACATTTATCAATAAAATTAAATGATTTTTATTGAATTATGAAAGGTGTCCATCTAGACATCGTACGAATGCATTTCTTCACTATTAAAGGTTTAGATTAACATGAACACGTTTATCAAATTGATTAACATGAACATGTTTATCAAAATTATTAAATGAATACTATGATATATGAAATGTGGGATTTTAATTGATCGCTATATTTTTTTACAAATTTTTTCATACATAACGAACAAATAAAACAATAAAATAAGCCAAACAAATAAAACAATAAAATGAGCAGTAGATGAATGAGTCTATAAAACATAAGCATTTGTTATATGGGAAATGATCTGCCACAGTCCATCATCTGAGATTTGTTAAACTCATGAATATTTGATGTTTCACATTAACCAACTTATAATAAAATAATAAAATAAGTAATAGACATGTCAATAAAAAATAAGCATYTTATGTGCGAAATGTTTTTCCACCTTTGGACATCKGTTAAACTCATGAATCTATGAATGTTTCATGCTAATTGATAATTATCCTATAACATCATTAGTAAACTTTTAAAGATATAGATTTTCATGGGAATAAATTATTCCATTAGAAATTTTTCTAGAAATATTTCATTCTAGTGCAATGCTCATACCAACCTTTYTAAGAAATTCCTTTACAATTGAGCATTTTTTACAAGTTGCATGTACCTATAGATTTCACTATACAACATGATTTATAAAGAAAATAGATGTACAAACTTATTAAAGTCTTAATGTTTTAAGTTTATTAAGATATTTATATATATAAATTTATTTTAATTTTTAATTATAAAATTATATGTATATTTACAATCTTTTTTTTATATATATAATTTAAAATCTTTTTACTTTCAAGGTTTAGCTAGAGAGAAAAATAGGATGGATCTTTATTATCTATTATAATTTAGCATAGTTATACAAACTACAATTGCATCCTCCCAAAGAAAATAGAAATGAAGACAAGGGGTCACAAAACATATATTGCAAACATTACAATTGTTTAACTTCAATTGCATTCTCCCAAGGCAAACATAAGTAATGAGAGGAGTCCATAAAACAGATTGCAATCATCAAACCAATCAAAAAATATTTAACAGTGAAATGAAACTTTTTTCACTTATTATATAAAATAATAAATAAATTATTAACAAATGCAAATATGGCTGCAATTCTTAAACATGAAATAAATGTGATTGTATTGAGATGTTGCATTCTTTCATAACAACATGTATATGTTTCCATGCAACCTTGTTTAGTAAATCATCATTTATAGGTGGGTTATAATGCTTTTCAAATGTTTTTTTCATTGGCCTTATTTTTTTGTTTTATTATTTGTGAGAGTATGAAACTAACATATGGATCTAGGTTGTCTTACATATTTTTGGATCTGTTTCCCACCACTAACACTTAAGTTAACTCATTCATGTAATTTACGCATACCACCTTTAGTATGATGACTTGGGGGAGCTTCATAAATGTAGTGGGGAAACACATACCTATAATTTATTTAATGATTAATATGATTGCAAGACATATAAATAAGATTCTCTTTAATTTTTTACCATAACCTTTATAAGCATTGTTTGGAAATCTATTGAAAAACTTTCCTTTACTAATGATGAAACACCAAATAAAATAGGTAAATATAACAATAAGTATTATTGCTAAGAAAAAATAGTTACAACCAAAATTATTTATCAACTCATATGTGTATAGTGATTATTGAGTGGAATCAAAAAATTGCTTTTAGTGTTTTAATTAATTAATTAATTAATTAATTTTTATTTTTTTATGTCTGGAGGAATCAGCAACTAGTTGGGCACGTGCTCACGTTACACGTGGTCGTGTTATCCAACTGTTACACCTATAACCTCCAGGTGTACGCGCCCCTTACGTGGCACACATTGTAAGTCGGGGGGAATTGAACTCGAAACCTCATGGAACTTCATTTTCATGGCACTTGCCAATTGAGCTACCCCCCGGGGGCTAGTGTTTTAATTTATTTATAGTAATTGTCATTAGACATTGTTCATGAGGCGGGTAACCCATCCTTTCTGAACTAACCTGCCCCTAACCAACAATAACCTAACCCTAACCTTCCTTCCATTGAGATTGACCAACTTCCTTCACTAAATAGAGAAATCCGAGGCAATAACCTCTGCGAAGGTCTTGAGAAAGTATGTCTTTCCTTGACCAAAAAACTATGAAAGTGTAAATCAACAACTTAGTTTAATTGCTAACATTGTCAATATTGATCAAGTTAGCATTATTATTATTAGCTATGTACCTTATCCTCACTTAGTCAAGTTAACATTATTATCATTGGCTATGTGCCTTATCCTCATTTACATTTGCAAACATGTAATAATCAGTACATCTATATGCACTTAATGATCAAAACATTTATATTAAATAAAAGAGTATTCATCATAAAAAAATATTTCTAAATGAAAGAGAAAGCTTCAATTTTTTTATCAATTCAAATAAATGACATTGAATAAATTTTAAATATAAAATACATATGCACCTACCAAAACGAAAACATTGACAACATATATAAAGATGATAACTGAAATCACAAAAGTCACATTATGGAAATGTCTCTTTATTATTAGCATCTATGTTGTGGCATATTGACTACAAAATCGTCCAAGTGGTGATCTTTGTTTTATTTCTTAGTGACTTTAATTTAATTATTAATACATCTTTTATATTGGTAACGAATATTATTTTAAAATGTTATTTAAATATTATATATATATAATTTTTAAATTTTATGTTTGGTTTGAATTTTTATATTTATTATATTATATTTTAAAAGACAAATTTTACTATAATTAAATATTTATTAAAAAATAATACATGCATATTATATATAATATTCAAATATTTATACACTACAATCCATATCAAATTATTGTATTATTTATTTTCTCATAATCTTATTATTTTATTGTCTACTTAATTTTATACAAGTCAATCTTAAAACTTAAAAAATATTATATCAATCAACAGTACAAAAGATGGAACTAACCGTTTAAAAATGAGAGAGATAAAAAAATAAGTAGATATCATAGAGTTTTAGTTTCTTTCAATACTTGAAAAAGGATATGAGCGTGATGAACCACCAATTTATAATGATGAAGTAGAGATACCACCAATTTATAATTTATAATGGTGAGGTATAGATGAGTTGATATAAACAACATCAATGTGATATTTGGATATGAGATGGGTAGTTTTTTCATAACCACCCACTACCCAAAAATAAGAAAAATACAAAAAAAAACAAAAAACACTAAGGTATAGTGTTGGTCATTCAAGTCAATAGGGAAAAAGTATATGAAAAATTGAAAAGTATATGAACATTTTATGAGATGGGTAGTTTTCTCATAACAAGTACACCAGTACAACCAACACTAAGGTATCGTGTTTCAAAGTTAATTGTTTCAAATGTAAGGTTATTTTAGTAGTTACGTGTAAAAATAGATATTGATATGTGGAAACAAACAAATCAACGTATAAGAACAACTCCTCGTAATGAGTTCAATTGTGTACTTTAAAAAAAATTAATAATATTTCTAAAAATGGGAAAACCAATAAATTGTGATATTATTTAAATCCAAAAAATATTTATTATCACTCTTCTAGATATCGTAATATTATTGAAGAATGAGATGTATAAGATTTTTTAATCCATCACAGATAGAGATAGCTTTTTGTAATTTAAACTTTGTGATCAAGATTAAAATAATTTTGAACGTAATATTCTTTGTACACAAGTTTTTCTTAAAATAATATTTTATTTTTCAATATATTTTTTAAATAAAAAAATTTGTATTTTCTTATAGAGTCTTCATGTCAATATATTTATCAAAGTCTACCACATGTTTTTTCATGTGTATAGAAACCAGAACAGGTGGCCTGTGAAAATTAGAGACGTGGTTATATCCTAGAACCAGGGTTTTAACAAAAATAAAAAAGGACTGTAACTGATTCCTATCAAGACCTGAAAATGTAATGCTAAAAAACTAGTGATGCGGTGAACTCGAGAAACCATCATGGTTGTAAGTGAAGACGAACGGTTGACAGCAAGTTAGGCATCACCTCTGGGTGGGTTCACTGCATAGGGACTCGAATAGGAGGTTCATGCGGCGATTGAGGATGCTCTGATTGTGGAGTTGGTCCTCCAGGTTCCTGCACATATCAAAAATTAGTTGAAGGTGGTCTTTTGAAAAAGGACGTGGGTTGGGCGATACCTGCTCTGTGTTCACCATCGTTGCCTCAGGATGTTTTGTTGTTGCATTGAGGCCAATCAAAGGAGTCTCTTCCATAATCGAATGGTACTCTCCTATTATCCACCTGGGGAGGATCAACTGGTGACTGGAATATTATCTCTCTAGCGTTTTTGTTGGTCAAATGATTTTTCATTCTGCAAATAATTTGAAAAGAAAAAGAAAAAAGAAAAGAAAAAAAAAGAAAAAGAAAAAGAAAGAAAAAGAAAAAGAAAAAAAGAGAAAAGAAAAAGAAAAGAAAAAAGAAAATAGGGCATAAAAGAATTTTAATGAGAGCCCCATGCAATAACAGTGACTTGGTCCATACCTTTCAAGCATGGCCAAGTTCTTTTAAATTGATGTTGATAGGAATAGTGAATAAGCTTGGCTAAACTGTTTAATCTTAGCCAAAAGATCTAGGTTAGTTAGTGAATAGATCTGGCCTGACTGTCTAATCTTGGTTAGATAGCCCCAGGGTAGAATAAGTTCTTAGCCCAACAGTTTAATCTGGGTTAATTGACATACGAAGTTAAGTTAGAACATAGGCTAGTTGCTTTACTTCAATAAAACCAGCTTGATGATCAATGTTGCACCATGTTTTGGATGTTCGAAAGTTGTTTGCCTAACCCCTTGATGATGTAAAATGTAAAAGCTTGAGAAAAATCCATGAAATGCACTTATCCTAAGTTCTTTGGGCGCATATACTTTCCACGCCCACATTTATGCGACGCTCAAGTATCAATGGTCCAGATGATTGCGCTCAGATCTACGGTAGACAAATCTTTCTAGACCCCCCCGACTGTTCTACCTTTAACGGAAGGGGGGGGGGGTCCGGAATCGCTAATAATGCATGCTCACATCTGGACAACCCATGTTTCGATGCTCAAATCTACAGTCCGCATTGGTTTTCGGACCCCTCGATCTGTTTTGCCTTTAATAGAAGGGGGGGGGGGTCCGGAATATGTGTTAAAGAATGTGCCCAGATCTGCAGTCAGAAGGAAGGCGCACAGATCAACAACTCAAGGTGTTTTTCGGACCCCCCCGACTGATCTATCTTTAACTGTGGGGGGGGG
>JASDQU010100848.1:59622-84578 GCA_032191745.1 Picea mariana
CGGACCCCTCGATCTGTTTTGCCTTTAATAGAAGGGGGGGGGGGTCCGGAATATGTGTTAAAGAATGTGCCCAGATCTGCAGTCAGAAGGAAGGCGCACAGATCAACAACTCAAGGTGTTTTTCGGACCCCCCCGACTGATCTATCTTTAACTGTGGGGGGGGGTTTGGAATGGAATCTCTCTTTGGCGGGCCCCCTATCTATACATGGCATGAATCTACTGGTCGCTAATCCCACCGCCTTTCACTGCCTGACATATCACATCATCTCCTGACATCATCATCCACCTTTACAAAAGAGTCCCATCCCATAAACTCCATCAGTCCTTCCCCCTCATTCACTTGTGGCAAGCCCCCTCACCATGATGTTTCCCCCAATCGGAAAAATAAACTTTCTGCGAAGATTCATACCCAACCTGGCTGAGCTTCTCAGAAACATCACAAACATGTTAAAAAAGGACACAAAAATAAAATGGGACACCAAGTCCAGGCACTCTTTTGAACAAGTCAAACGTGCACTCACACAGGCTCTAGTCTTGATCAGTCCTGATTTCACCAATGATTTTTATCTTTTTTCTTTCACCTCTGAACATACCATTGCAGCAGTATTACTACAGAAAAACAATGAAGGGTATGAACACCCCATGGCCTTTTTCAGTAAAGCTTTAAGAGATGCTGCTTTGATTTATAAAATAATGGAGAAACAAGATTTTACCTTGGTGAAAGCTATAAAAGATTTTAGGGTTTACATTCTTCATTCCCACACCATTGCATATGTTCCGAATGCGSTAGTAAAACACATTTTAACMCAGGAAAATCCAGATGGATGAAGAGGAAAATRGATTGCTATCATTCTAGAGTATGACATAGAGATTAAGCCTATGAAACTGATTAAAGGTCAAGGTCTAGCAAAATTAATTGCTGAATCAAATTTCCATGCTCTTGACTTTAATTTCTTAGCTGCAGTAGATGAACAGGGTGAGCAGCTGACTCCAAGCGTGAGAGAGGTATTTCTTAACTCTCCATGGTACGTAGACCTAATATTTGTTTTACATAATTTATAGGCTCCCCCTGGTCTGACTAAGACTAAAGCTAGGTTTTGGAAACTCAAAGCATTAAAATTCTATATTCTAGAAGTCAATCTGTATTGGAAAGATCCTGGAGGTATTTTGTTCAATTCTCTATTGAAGGATGAAGCTGACAACGTACTGCAGGAGTTTCATGCAGGATACTATGGTGGTCATTTGAACTGGAAGGTCACAACCAACAAAATCCTCAAAGMTGGATTCTATTGGCCTACTCTATTCAYCGATGTGCATCACAAAGTGACTTCGTGTCATCAATGTTAGCCCCTGAAATCGATCTTCGCTGAAGCCCCTTTCCAGCAATGGGGATTAGACTTCATCGGAGAAATACATCCTCCTTCTTCGGGCCATCACAGGTGGATTCTTACTGCTACGGATTATTTTACAAAATGGATCAAAGAAGTACCAAGCAGGCAAGCCACAGATTCTGTCATTATTAAATTTCTTGAAAATAATATCTTGTCCAGCTTTGGATGTCCTAGAAAGATTATAATTGACAATGCAGCTGATTTTCGATCGAGGAACCTCATAGATTTCTGCAACCAATACCATATTGGTTTGGGACATTCCACAACTTACTACCCTCAAGGAAATGGGCTAGCAGAATCATCAAATAAAACTCTAGTAAACATCATCAAGAAAACTTTGCAGGAAAACAAGAAGTCGTGGCATAACAAGTTGGTTTTCGCATTATGGGCTGACAGACTGACCACCAAAAGGTCAATCGGTATGTCACCATATCAGCTAGTCTATGGCACATAAGTAGTTTTTCCCACTTCCTTAGGATTCCCTGTCATGAAATTGCTCCAAGACATGCAAGACGAGCCAAATGACTCCCAAAGGAAGATCAACCAGATGATCCATTTGAAATAGTCTAGGGAAGAAGTATACAACAAGACACAGGTAGTCCAACAAAGCATTAAGAAGATTTTTGACAAAAGAACCAAGGAAGATGATTTTGAGATAGAAGATTTGGTGTTGAGATGGGATTCCTGAAATGAAGACAAGGGAAAGCATGGTAAATTTGATAGTCTGTGGAAGGGACCATACATCATTCAAGAATTCAGAGGAAATAACACTTTCTTGTTAAACAATAGTGATGAGACAGATCTGCCAGGAGGACCTATGAATGGTAGAATGCTGAAGCATTATGCACTGCCTCAGTAGAGACTTGAAGTCACACGTTCCATTGTACAAACCATTTTTTTATTTTTTATTTTTGCTTGCAATTTTCTGAGTGAACAACTTTGGTCAGTTGGTTGAATCCCAAAGAGAAGGCCCTAAGCCTTTGACCACTATTTTCCCTTTTTCGAATAAAACCAATCAAGCAATGAAGGAGACTAGGGAGGAAGTTTCAGAACATCAGGAATCAAGATTCTTGGCACTTTGCAAGGAGAGTACCATCCCCAGGTGGAGCCATTGTTATCACCCTATAATTTATAGGATCAATTGGTGACTAGAATATTATCTCTCTAGCGTTGTTGTTGGTCAAATGATTTTTCATTCTGCAAATAATTTGAAAAGAAAAAGAATTTTAATGAGAGCCCCATGCAATAATAGTGAATTGGTCCATACCTTTCAAGCATGGCCAAGTTCTTTTAAATTGATGTTGATAGGAATAGTGAATAAGCTGGGCTAAACTGTTTAATCTTAGCCAAAAGATCTAGATTTGTTAGTGAATAAATCTGGCTAGACTGTCTAATCTTGGTCAGATAGCCCCAGGGTAGAATAAGTTCTTAGCCCAACAGTTTAATCTGGGTTAATTGTCATAGGAAGTTAAGTTAGAACATAGGCTAGTTGCTTTACTTCAATAAAACTAGCTTGATAATCAATGTTGCACCATGTTTTGGATGTTCGAAAGTTGTTTGCCTAACCCCTTGGTGATGTAAAATGTAAAAGCTTGAGAAAAATCCATGAAATGCACTTATCCAAATTTCTCTGGGCGCATATACTTTCCGCGCCCACATTTATGCGCCGCTCAAGTATCAATGGTCCAGATGATTGCGCTCAGATCTACCGTAGACAAATCTTTCCGGAACCCCCCCCCCCNGAAAGGGGGGGGGGTCTGGAATCGCTAATAATGCATGTGTGCATCTGGACGGACCAGGTTTCGGCGCTCAGATCTACGGTCCGCATAGGTTTCCGGACCCCCCCCCCATCTGTTCTGCCTTTAATGGAAGGGGGGGGGTCTGAAATGTGTGTTAAAGAGCGCGCCCAGATCTGCGGTTAGAAGGAAGGTGCATAGATCAACGACTCAAGGTGTTTTCCGAACCCCCCCTACTGATCTATCTTTAACTGTTGGGGGGGGGTACGGAATGGAATTTCACTCTGGCGGGCCCCCTATCTATATGTCACATGAATCTACTGGTCTCGAATCCCATCACCTTTCACTGCCTGACATATCACATCATATCCCGACATCATCATCCACCTTTCCAAAAGAGTCCCATCCCATAAACTTCATTAGTCCTTCCCCCTCATTCACTCGTGGAAAGCCCCCTCACCATGATGTTTCCCCCAATCGATAACCGCCACATTACCCATATGTATCCTTCAGTCACTGTCACCTGCCATCTTGCACTCTAAGTGACCCGTTGGCCATTTATTATTGGATACCCTATCCGTTAACCAGCTGACCTGTCCCCCTCGCCCAACCGATACCTGTTTACTCAAAATTACCCTCACTCTTCATTCCTTTACCATTTACCCACTCATCGCACCAAAGCATTTACCCCGTTTTCTTCTCCGTTACAGCCAGTCGCCCCTATCTACAATCATCGCCCCTAACATTGTTTTATTTGTAGGTATTGTTATAGTAATGGTGCCAAAGTCAAAATGAGTAGAAGGAGAGGAGATTCTATTTCTTTTGCCTCTTGTCGACCTCGACAAGACTCCACTAGTCGACAAAGATTACTTAATCGCAGATACTAAGTGAGATTTTGACTTTGCAGACCTTCAATCATGGCTTAAGGAAGTTTTCCTAGACCAGAGCGACAAAATTGGACTCTGGGAGTCCAACCTACCCCTGTATCTCTTCCCTCAGATTCACCATTTCCTAGAGTTTGCCCTCAAGTGCCAAGCCCACTATATCCCTTAGCAAAGAGCCATTGTATCCTCCTCTGGGGAAGTTCTTTTCCTCATCACGCCAGAAGCCATCGACCAAATGATGCAAATATCCCGAGCCAACTCCACATCACCTTTAAACCTTGAAATCCTTACATAATTATACTAGAAGATGACTTTTCCTCAAAGAGCTCAAATATTTGAGCTCTTTCTTCCACAATCCGCTCAGCTCCCTGCTACAAATCCCCCTTATCCTTCCTCCATGTTCTCAACCAAAGGAAACCAGGTTATCACGTCCCTATGCGCCTTGTTGGGTTATTATTCAGATCAGTGGGCAGATGAACCCATTTTGGGGTTTTTGTCTATTTTTTCCACTAATGAAAAGCCCACTACACAGTTTGATTTCAGCACATTCCTGGCGAATAATATTCACGAGCAATTTGTCAATTTCACCACATAAGGCATGTTCTGGTATTCTTCAATACTGGCATACTTGTTTGTTTTCTTCTAAGCGGACAAATTTACTTTTTCCATGCAGAATATGGATGGAGATGGCAGACCCCAGGCAGTGACCGCATGGACATCCCTACGTAGACATAACTCCACGAACTTCAGTTTCAAGAAGTTCATTGATCAGTTCTACCACCCAATGGTGAGTATGCTTAGCGGCAAACCAGAACCCAGGATTAATGATGAGGTTCATAGGATACTACATCTCTCGGATCATACAAAGATTGGCGATTGGTACTTGTACCAAGATCACACTGAGATCAGAATCTATGGGTGCGAGTTGTCCCCATATAAACTGCCCAAATACTTACCTGTCAGAATTTTTTCTCTGGAATACATAAGACAGATGATAAACTCTGATGATATTCACTTTGTGTCTTTAAAGAAAATGCAACAACTTAGAATCAAAGGGCAGATTGGGTCTTTCATCTGCAACAATCGAAGCGCAGGGGAAGAACCAGACAGGCTGCTGAAGGAAATGAAATTCTTTATGAGTTTCACATGGCACTATGATCCATGTGGGATTATTTCTGAAATGAGGGTGAAAAACAAGAACATCCCATATGTCCACGAATCTAGGCCTGAGATAGAAAAATTTGCAAATCAGATAGCATGGGAACCAAATAATTTGGTCGATACATAACAATAGGACACCTCTGTCACTGTATCACAGACAACCACACCATAGGCTCCGAAGGAGAAAAGGTCTAGGCAGGATTTGTCACCTCTAGTCACTGAAGTGTGATTAGAAGAATTTCTACTGCATACCAAAAGGCCCAAAACCACAGCTCCTGACCCGACTGGAGAGAAGGAAGTTCCATCTACTACAGTGACAGAGGTTGATCAGTCGCCTCTCAATACAAGCGGAAAGCAAATTATAACCACAGTGTTACCAAAGAAGCCTACAAATACTCCACCAATCAATCAGCTAGGCAAGACAGGTCCGAAGCTCAGTATCTTTGAGAAATATGATCTGATCAAGAAAAATAATCAGACTCTGACCAACAGCACATATGCCCAATTCTGGATGTAAACGTCATCTACACAATACAGGTTGCTATCGTCATTTGACACAGAGAAGGGAAGAATGCACATGGCATTCCTCCAAGCACAGGTACCAGACCCAAAGGTAATCATTGATTACAAAAGGACTACTTTTTGAATTCCAGACCAAAGACATGCACCTCGCCGATCAAATGGATCTACACAGGCAGATGGGAGAAATGGTTTTCTCCACGCTGGCACATGCTTCCACTACTGCCTTCAGATTACAAGTGTCTATGAACAACGTCCAGACACAGTTGAAGTTGGAGAAGATATCATCCTTTTCCAAAGACAACAGGATCAAGACATTGGAGGAACTGGTCCTCAAGATCGGGTACGATCCCTCGAATGTGAAAGCAGTCGAGGAGATGATCAAGAAGAAAAACGCAGACATAGCGTCTTTAAGGAAGCAATTTAAGCTGCCACCAATAGTAGACTCGCAGGTGAAGGAAATAGCAGAGACAGAAGGAGAAAAAGATGAGATGCTTAAATTAATCATGGAGCAAAATGCACAACTGAAAGAAATGGAAGCTGAAATGGAAAAGATAATGAAAGAGAAAGAACAGTTGAAGCCCATGGAAGTCATTCCATTGAGTGCAGTTCCACTCTCAGGAGTGAGCACAACATCACTAGCAGAAGTCCCATGCGAATCCACTGACGTCTCAGGAAAAGACGGTTGAATTGGCCAAATCTATGGAAAAGATGAACCTGCAGGAGACTGAGATTAGCAGGCTCAAAAAAGAGATTGAGAACCTTCAGGAACTCAAAACTTCTTATCAAACCAACTTTTCCAAGGAAAAACAGGTATCAAACTAGCTCAAACAAGAGTTACAACATCTCTAAAAGAAAACAGTGGAAGGAAAAACGTTGGCTGAAGTTAAAGAAAGTGTTTGGACAGACATCACGAAGTCTATGAACTAGATATGGCCAATGATACAGATTGTGTTTGAGCAAAACGAATTGGTGCAGAGAAGCAAACAGGTCATCGAGAAAATCAAATCAGAATTGGGAGAGATGCCCAGATAGGCTAATGAAATCATCAAGTTCCTAAATTCTAAAACCAAAGACGAATTGGAAGAGATGAGAATTGAAGATAGAACAGAGACCATCCTTTAGGTCAAGAGAGTCTTGACCAAGAGAGGATTGATGCTACAATTGGAAGAAAAGGTTCAGGCCATGGACCAAGGGGTACAAAAGTTTTTCAGCAAGATTGAGGATATACAGAAGAAAGGTCTTCCTGGTCTAAAGGTGATAAACGACAAACTGATGACACTCCCAGACTACGAAAAAGAAACTGGCCAATGTGGCCAAGGATAGTTCAAAGTTTTTCAGGAATTCAAGGCAGCATCACTGGCAAGGCATTCCTAGATGCACTTCAGTTGGACATCAACATTTAGCATGAGATCCGATATATCTTCATCACCAAGCCTACCTTCGCCAAATACACATAAATGGATGAAGTCTACCGAAGAATACTCAAAGTCAGCGTTCCCAGTCATCTTCGATGGGAAGAGATTTGTGACCTGATCGAGTAGTAGATGAACTGTCCCAGCCCAGTCAGATGAGGTCATGCAGAGGCCTCCCTAATGGCTCAACCAGAAAAAAACATGTAGTTGTGACACATCACCAAACAGTTCCTAGATTTTTGTAGATTGTTAAGTTAGTTAGGCTAAAAATAGATTTACCACGTCCTGATCTTTAATGACATGATCGTTTGTAATTTTGGGTTATAAATACTTCACTTTTCGAAGTATTGAGGGTTGATCTTTACGCCCTGTGAGCTATCAGACTGTAATACTTTTCAACAGATCTTCCATTAATACAAAGAGGCATTTTTACAGGATTCTTGTGTGTATTCATTGGTGATGTTTTTCTTTCTAAGTTTAATGTTATCCTCGCTTAGTTATCACACTATTTGATAAATCTAATCTTTGAAAGTTATGAATGTTGCAGGATTTATCTTCGTATACCCTGTTTCACACATTGAAAGATTTTTATGTTTTATGTTCTAATTTTATGATAAAGAAATTCTTAACTCCTTTATTGTAACGGACCTTCTCACCTTTTTCTTCTTTTCCTCATTTATGCTACTAAAAGAATCCATTGATTATATTATCTCGCCCTGTGAAAGGTTTCTTTGTTTTCTGGTTTGTATTTCATTCTTACGATACAGACCCCATAGCCCAACGGATGTGTAAACTATCTCAGCCAACCCGACAAAAACTACAACAACAAAACCAACTTATTTGTTTACCTAGCCTAATACTTTAAATTTGAAACATATCTAAATCATATAGAGATATCCCTCTCTGAAGTTGGTAGGGCTATATCCCAGCTTCAAAGCAGCTGGATAAAGTTACCTCTCATAGATTTCTTCTTTCCTGACAACCTCTAGGAAATTTACAGGGCATTAGCAACCGCCACCAAATCTTTGCCCCCATGATATTGTTTATCTTTCGTGGGTTATGGAGGGCTAGTCCTCCCAAAGATTTTATTTTGCATACTTTGTCCCAATTGACAAGGGCCCATTTTTTATTTTTCAATTGGAATATATTCCATCCAACTAATTTTCCCATGGAACTAATCAACCATTTTTAAATAATTCCTTGATTGCAACCTTATGTGATTTGTACTTTTTAATCAACAATATTAATTTAATTAGCAATATTTTAATAACTTTTTTTATTTTAAATTTTTAAGTATACATTATTAAAGGTATTGTAATAAGTTTGAATATTTAATGTAAAGTTAAATTACAATTTACTATATATATTAATGCTATATGTTAATATCAAGGAGGGTGGAAGGTGTGGGGGGGGGTTTCTTGTGATTCTAGAGGAAATTTAGCATCTTATTATGCTTGTTCCTAGGAAACATATCTAATAAAATTATTGAGGATTATGACCTATGGAAAGGTCCTAGAATTGAAAAATAAATGGAAATCCACAAGTTTTCTATCCTAGGTGATTCCATGTTGGTAATCAGAGTGATGATCAAAAGGAGTATCATTTGGAACAATGTTCTCATTAAAATCATGTCATGTTCCCTTTCCCTCCTTTCCAAATTCGAATAATACTCTTTTTTCCACATCAAACACGATCACATATGCTATATTGATCGATGGGATAGGATAGAGAAGGAAAAAATCGTGAAGAGGGTGGAGATATAATTAATGGGGTAAGAAGGAGACCTCCTATTCCTTAATTCACATGAGAAAATTATTAATGTGGGAGGAAAAATGGAAGGGTGATGGTATCAAAGGCCATATGTTCAAATGCCTCACACACATGCTTCATATTGCAGTTTAAAGGCACATTCACCTGGATATGTGAGAAGTAGGGAACATTCATTAGATACATGTGATGCAGGCTTAAACTATATGATGGCCTTGGTCTCAATTTTTCTTCTCTATGGAGATGGTGTTATGTGTTGTCTGTTTTGGTTCCATCATGGAGCGCTCGCAGTACATGGAAAACACATTCTAACGAAGGTTTTATTGAAACTCCATAAAACATTTATCCATTATTTATCTATAGCAAAGGTTGTTGGCAAAGGTGGGTGACGAGAGGTTTTTGCAAAGGTTTTTTACCAGTGCGCATGTAATGTACATACACACTATTGTAAACATAAAAAATAATTCCCCAATGCTTAAATTTCCAAAATAACTTTCATAACATATAATAAAATAACAAGCACCAATCAAATTGCACTGTTGTCGTTGAATCTTACAATGCAATGCATATCATTGTCCTTAGACGCACTGTGGAAGGGTAAATAAAGAAAAAATACTAAACCTATTTTGATTTCTACACTTCATCCCTTTTTTCCAAAATATCAAGAGGCACCAATGCTCACTCTCCTTCGAAATACACTTTGTTTCTAGTGTTATACAACAATTGGTAGAGCTCCGCTAGTAGATTCTGCGCATTTCCAAATTTTGAAAATTACCATGAATTTTCGTTTTTTCTCAATGGTGGAACCATGCCTCCTTGGGACATAAGAGTCTAGATAAAAAAATTATTACATTTGTTATAAATCCAAAGGTCACCCTAGACTGTAATCAGGTGAGCTTGGTAACATCAAAATTTTTGTAAATGTAAATGAATTTTTTAAAAGGGCAAATGGACAAGACTCAAGACTCAGAATAATAAGGCTTTAACTCAGAAATATGGGCTAGCATGAACAAGAAAATGAGGTCTTGATTATCTTCAATCAGTGAATAGGAGTAAAAGTGAATAGTAGGAAGACTTAGTGAGGGAGGTGTAAAGGTATGCTATTAACATCAGGTCTTCAATCAGCCCAAGGAAGAAAAACTCAAACACAAGATCCTCTTGAATTCAAAGTTTAAAGAAAACTGAAGATATCACAGAATCATTATAATCGAACATTCATCATAAAACAACCATGACAAAATCATGTGGATCCTCCAATCATGAATCCTTCAGCATAAGAGGTAACAAGATGATGTAAAGAAAAACTGACTTTTACTAATAAAAAAGTCTCAGGTCCAGTACATAACAATAGAATAGTTTACTCAGTCAAACAAAATTACAATATGGGAGCCTCAACTCAACCATTCAAGCCATTTTGCCTCATTTGGAACATGGATTTATAATAAAAAGGAAAGGCCATAACTAGAGGTGTGAGATGACCTTCCTCACGTCAGATTCTCCAACAACATTTTTCAATTGAACACCTGTGCTAGCAGTTATAACCAAACTGCTATAAAAAAGGAAACGTGTTGGTAACTAATCCAACAATATTTAAATGACACTTCCTCCCTTGATATTCATTGATGGACCTCCTTTTTCATTCCAAGTGTCCTGTAGAGGTGGTAAGTTGTTATCATGTTGCCAACTACTATCTCAACCATTCTCCACGTCATCAATGACCTAAAAAAGTAATGAATTCTAACTCCTTGATTCCAGGTGCCCATAGGTAGCGCCATTCTGGTGTATCTCTGTGCAAATTTTGTCTCTGCCAAAAATTCGGTAATGAATTTAGGTAGCACACTGTGGAATACACAACACCCAGGAAATTTACAACACCCGGGATAAAACACAGCACCCAGGATATTTGACAGCGCACTGCACTCTGCACATCCATGCATGAAAATGGTGGAACGAGCAAGGCATTGGGAGAAACATCATATATATCATGGATCTATTTAGTTCTTCAACACCTGTATGCTTGATGTGTGGCTTGAGCTTGAGGCTTGACTCGTGGCCTATCTTTAACTTAGTTCATGGATTAGTATTTTGAAATATAGCTTTGACTCATAGATTATGAATTAGTAACGTGATCTTAAGTCATATCTTAGATTAATGTAACGACCTGTGACTAGCATAAGAAATGGGCACATGGCTTTATAAACTCTAGACTTAGGATAATGCAAAAGATTTATGCATAGAAATTTATGTTTAGACTAGAGTTAAGACATTTTAAAGAACATACCACCTCTTCTATCAAAGTCAATAAACTCATTTATTGAAAAGGAAACTAAAATAAAACATAGGGAAATCAACAAAATAAAGATTTAGAAAAAACTACTAAAAGTTGGTTTTTTGGTTATGCAGGTCAAAAAGACAAAGGCCAAAGGTGTTTGGAGAAAACTATTTATGAATTAAGACTTTTCCTAACTCAATGAGGAAATTGGAATTTATGAACTAGGGCAAATGAGAAAAAAATATTTCAAAAGTTTAGCACAAGAATGCTAAAGATACTTAAAATTTCGATAAAAAATTGAGTGTTAACATTTGGCTCCAACTAGAATGGATAACTCCCTGTGAGGCTCCAAAAACCTAGTAGTTCCAGTAGCCTTATCCATTGGGCTATGGATTCATCTGGCATGCGAAAAATGATCTCTGTACACCTTCAAAACCATGCCTTTATTCACATAAGCTAACTGCTACTTATGCTTCAAATAGAAAGATAAAGAAATGCTCGAGAAGCGAGATTATTTCCTACCCTACTCTACTCTAAATAGTTCAACAACTTTCTCAGGTGAAAACAAACTTCCACCATAACCATTCAAACTGTATGGTAACCAAATTCTTCTCTTCACTGCAAATGATCCATAAAAAACAATGAAAGTGTGAAAGTTGACTAAATTCATCCTTATGATCACCAATATTACCTTCAAATGTTGTTAAAAAGATTAAGTCTACATGCTCCAAAGAATTTGAAAAGTGTAAGTCTTTGTACTCATCGATAGGTTCATGAAACTGAAAGCAATGTCTGATTAGTTTATGAAAGGTTACCTTCATTGTTTCAAAGTTGTTGATATTTTGTTTGATGTCTTCTACATGCACACCTAATTGAATGATAGACACAGGCATCTGTGGGTCGAATAGTTGCTTCATAACTTCAGAACCACTTGTTGGTTGATTGATGATCCTCTCTGCATATACCATGGGGATGGTTTGTTTCTCATACACATGGTTTTTATTAAGACAGGGTTGTTCATTTGTTTTTTATGGATAAGAGACTAGATTTACATGAAAATCCCTTTCAACATCTCCATAGCATTTACAAGGATCGAGATCTTAATCATCATATACAGTAATAGTGCTAAGAGGTTCCAAACCAATCATAGAAAAATTATGTTCATCACTATCACTGGTATGTCCATCAAAAATAGGTTGTCCATAAAAAACCTTTCACTCTTGACATTCATAATGTCTTGTTTCATGATTCTTTCTAACAACAAAGTATTTGTTACCAAAGTGTTTGTCAACAAGAATTTTCTCTTGGTCAATGCTTGAGATAGTGACTTCCTCAGAGGCAAGGCTGTCAAAGATACCTGCTTCGAGGACCAAATCATCCACTATATTTTCTTCATAGGGACATCAAATAAAATCTTCCTCATGTTCAGAGTTGACATTATGTTGACTTAGAATCTTGCCACAAGCTCGGAGTTTCTCCTCCACTTCCTCAACATCCATGAATAATTGTGATAAAGATGTAGATTTTATTTCCCAAAGATAAAAAACAAGGTCAAAGTGTTGATACACTATGTAATACACCATGGCAATAGTCTCGGTAGGTTTAATTTCCAAGGTAAGGTTGCAATACAAGTTGTGAAACCTTTGATTAAAAGCAGATATAACTTCATTTTTTCTTATTCTCAAAGTAGTGAACTCATTTAGGTACTGATCAAATGAATTTCTCTCTCCCCAATATTTTAAAAAGGTGTCATATAGTTCATCCCATGAACCATTGGAAGAAACTTCCATATTTTTGAACCACAAGGCAACATCTCCAATCAAATATTTAGAGAAAAGCCTCATGATAATATCTCATGCAAGATTTCTAGATTATTGATGAAGTTATGAAAGGATGACATATGTTCTTCTCCTGTAGTGTTATATTTTCTAGAAAAAGTGGGTAGGTAGTCTACAAATCCAGGAGGGTAAGGATGAAGAAAGGATGGCAGCTTTTGAGTTCCAAACCTCTTTCCCCTAACCTTAAACTGGAAGTCAGTGGTTTATTGAACACTAGAACGTTGTTGGTAAAGGTGAGAGGAGTTGGCAACCTGAACTAAATCAGTTTTATTATTTGCAAAAGGACAATAATATTTTGGTGCATGTTGAATTTCAACAAGCTGGTTATTAACAATAGAGAGAATGGTAGAAGGTAATAAATCAACTTTGAAATCTGGAGAGGGGAGAGAATTGTAAGGTTTAGATTGATTAAAAAATTGTTTATGAACCTCATCTTCTTCAAGTGTTTGAAGTGGATGGATATCCTTAACATCAATGACATGGGAAGGGGGTAAATCTACTTGTTTGAAAAAGGAGTATGCAAGAGTTGGTTGGTGGTCCTTATAGTATACAAAGAAGATTATGATTCTCCTAATGTGTGCATGGAAATTCTTGAAATAACGAAGGATAAAGAGCACAAGTTCCAGAAATAAATTCAGAACTTGATACATGAACTTGTCTCTGCCTTCCATTTATGTTCAAGCTTGTTCCCACAGTGGAGTCTTCAAACAGGTTCGTCTTCATGGAGTCACCAGGTAGATGATTATAGTCAATTTTTTGTATCCCTCTCTTGTCTACCATCAAGATCTGGATCTATGTCGTTCTTCCCAGGGAACTCTTCAATCTACTCAAATCCATCCCCAACAAAGATGCCTTTTATGTTATCACTCCAAAGGTAACCCTAGACTGTAATCGGGCGAGCTTGGTAACATCAAAAGTTTTGTAAATGTAAATGAGTTTTTTAAAAGGTCAAATGGAGAAGACTCAAGACTCAGAATAATAAGGCTTTAACTCAGAAATATGGGCTAGCATGCACAAGCAAATGAGGTATTGATTAGCTTCAATCAGTGAATAGGAGTAAAATTGAATAGGGGGAAGACTTAGTGAGGGAGGTGTAAAGGTCTTCTATTAACATCAGGTCTTCAAGCAGCCCAAGGAAGAAAAACTCAAACACAAGATCCTCTTGAATTCAAAGTTTAAAGAAAACTGAAGAACATCACAACAACATTATAATCGAACATTCATCATAACGCAACCATAAAAAACTCATGTGGATCCTCTAATCATGAATACTTCAACATAAGAGGTAACAAGATGATGTAAAGAAAAGTTGACTTCTACTTATAAAAAATTCTCAGGTCCAGTACATAACTAGAGAACAATTTACTCCGTCAAACAAAATTACAATATGGGAGCCTCAACTCAACCATTCGAGTCCTTTTGCCTCATTTGGAACATGGATTTATAATAAAAAGGAAAGGCCACATCTAGAGGTGCGATCTCTCCTTCCTCACATTAGATTCTCCAACAACATTTTTCAATTGAACACCTATGCTAGCAGTTATAGCCAAATTTCTATAAAAAAGGAAATGTACTGGTAACTGATCCAACAATATTTAAATGACACTTCCTCCCTTGATATTCATTGATGTGCCTCGTTTTGCATGCCAAGTGTCCTGTAGAGGTGGTAAGTTGTTATCATGCTTCCAACTACTATCTCAGCCACTCTTCACATCATTAGCCACCTAAAAGAGTAATGAATTCGAACTCCTTGATTCTAGGTGCCAATAGGTAGTGTCATTCTAGTGTATCTCTGCACAAATTTCATCTCTGCCAGATATTCAATAGTGAATTTAGGTAGCGCACTGTGGAATACACAACACCTAGGAGAGTAGGTAGCGCCCAAGATAAAATGCAGCGCCCAGGGGATTTGGCAGTGCACTGCACTCTGCACATCCATGCATGAAAACGGTGGAACGAGCAACAAATTGGGAGCAAGATCATATATATCATGGCTAAATTTAGTTCTTCAACACCTATATTCTTGATGTGTGGCTTGAGCTTGAGGCTTGAATCATGGCTTAGCTTTGACTTAGTTCGTGTCTTAGTATTTTGACATATAACTTTGACTCATAGATTATGAATTAGGAATGCGATCTTAACTCATAGCTTAGCTTAATGTAATGACTGGTGACTAGCATGAGAAATGGGCATGTGTTTTTATAAACTCTAGACTTAGGATAATGCAAAACATTTATGCATAGAAATTTAGGTTTAGACTAGAGTTAAGCCACTTTAAAGCACACACCACCTCTTCTATCAAAGTCCATAAACTCATTTATTGAAAAGGCAACTCAAATAAAACATAGGGAAATCAACAAAATAAAGATTTAGAAAAAACTACTAAAAGTTGGTTTTTTGGTTATGCAGTTCAAAAAGACAAAGGCCAAAGGTGTTTGGAGAAAAATACTTATGAATTAAGACTCTTCCTAACTCAATGAGGAAATTGGAATTTATAAACTACGGCAAATGATAATTTTTTTTTCAAAAGTTTAGCACAAGGATGCTAAAGATACTTAAAATTTCCATAAAACATTGAGTGCTAACAACATTCATATTTTCATTTTCATCCCATTCAAATTTTAATTTAGCTTGAAATTTGAAATTTAGCTTGAAATTTGAAATTTTCATTTTTTCATTTCTTTTTCCATTTCTTCATGGTGCGCTTGAAGGCTTCAGATCCCCCTGAAATGATGTTTCCTGCGCAAAATTCACAGTAATAACAACCACCAATGCATCTAATCTAAATGTATGAACCAATGTTGTTCAAGGAAGTGCACCATGATAAAATTAAAAAAACAAAGAAATGTTCCTTTTGTGATGTCCCATAATCAGTGCATCATTTGTGATGCCTTGAAACTAGTGCATTATAAAGGACAACGTTGATTAAACAACATGTCAGTTCTCTTGGAAGACTAGAGCATTGTTTTGTTCTGTTTAATTGAGTGCACCTCTATATTTATGACCAAAAGATTTAAACTAATTATGTAGCCATTTTAATCAAATGCAAGAGCTCTCTTAACAAAATTGCACTAGGATAGGTATTGAATGACTTGACATAGCAGGGTGATGGCACCCAAAGTCTTGGGTAGGTTGTGCATGTACAGATCAGTCGTGTGCATACATCATTTTTGCATGCACTAAAGTAGTTGTGCAATGGATGGAAGAAGGAACGTGTACCAATCAAAATTCTATATTGCACACTAAAGATCAGAAAGATATTGTTTGCACTCGAAGTCAGAATAAGATCGCCAACAATCTTCTTGAATAATGAACCTAGACAACATGAGAGATCATGGAGAAGATGATGGATGATATAGAAATTTTATTAGGGCTACCAAACTCCAAATATTTTGTGTGGGATACATGTGGGTAGCAGAAGTGTGTGACATTGGTGATCACTAGAGCAATTTGAGAAGAATATAGAAGGATAGAGTTCTAGATTAGAGAAGAAAAGGAAAAGGAGAAGTAAAGGAAGGTCAAGAGAGGAATAAGAGGCATATAGAAGTGATATCCATCTGAGTTTTCCATGAGTCTTATTGTGAGTCATGGTAACAAGTTTTGTATGAGGTTGAAATAGTCCTATATAGAATTTTTAATGGGGTTACTTTAGTAGTGTGTGTAGAATCTGATAAAAGAGCACATGAGACATTGTAATGCATGAGTTATAGAATGTTTCAGAGTGTAGAGAATTATTCCTATTGTAATGTGTATTTTTTCATGTATTCATTCTACCATTTAATGGAGATGTTAAGCACCTTGTTATGTTATATTGAATAGAAACAAGAATATCATAGTAATTACCAATGGAACAACAAAATATAGAGAATTAACACTTCAAAATGATATCTCTATTTGAAACGTAAGAAATGTTCACTTGCCTCTTCGAGGAGGAAACCTCCATCATAGAAAATCTCTATTAAAATAATTCTCAAGACAAATATTTCTCATGCCCTTGATTCCTATCTATACTAAATCTGTCTACCCAAAAGAACAATATAGAGGAGAACTTTCTAGAAGCAGAAGCTTCTATTAGATCTTCTTACATTTGACTTATTCTCCTTATTCCTAGAAATTATTTATTAATACCGAACTTTATTAAATGGAAAATCTATTATTATACCAACATGAGGGGTTAGGAAGGTTAGGTTCCTAGCATGCCCCCCCCTTTAAAATACGGCCTTATCCTCAAGGCTTGATATGAGGAAGTTGTTGCAAGATGGGCCTATGAGTTGGAAGATTATGAAGGGAATATGTTGGCTGAGCCCAGGAATGGGATCTACTTGAAAATATTTTACGCTTGACCCCAATCTTGGGTGGAACACTTTTTATACTAATGTAATTTAGCATATATATCTTTTTCAATTTCTTTCTTGTCTTCAACTCACTTATTGAGTTTTCCCTTTGTTGGAATATGTCAACGAAATCTTCAGTCTACTTAGGATTCACATATGGATATGGTCATCATACACGGAGCTTGGAGTCCCATACTTGGGTGTTTTACTCACTCGAGGGTTTACTGGTGTCTTCAGGTGTCATATTCCTAGGGCCATCCATGAATATTGTGGTTGAATGTAGTGTCTCTACAGAACTTTTGCGTTATTCTATCTCACATGGTATTCGCTCTTTAGAGGTTTGCCTAGATTCCTAGTTAGTAGTATGTTAGTTGAAAAACATTAATAGCATGCGCGATCCTACTATTATCACTTCGTAAATCTATTCGATTGATAAATAGACGACGAAGGTAGCATTTTCAGCCAGCTTTGAGACCCAAAACTAGCCTTTCGGATCTAGAGAGGGCTCTCTCTAGGGGCATGGTCTCTACACAAGATATGGCTTTAAAAATAGTGTCTAGACTCAACACCTTTGATATAATGGGTTCTAGTTATATTGGCGCAAGAAATTAAGTGATGGCATATGGAGTTGATTCAAGGAAATGACAGAGACAAATGACTCGGTGACCGGACTTGAGAGGATAAGGCTATGCGAGCAACAATCTTCAGTGTAAAATCGTAATGTGTGGCAAGGATAAAAACAGGAAGTAACTCGTAGCACCACTGCAGGTGAATTCAGAGTTATCTTTTAGAAGAAAATTTTTTGTCTAAGTGGTGAGAACAAGGGGCGCTGCGCAGTGAATCCACAGGTTCAAAAATTCATTCAGAAATAGACAAAAAAAAAAGTGAATAAAGATGACAAGAATCACATACTCAAAGACAGAGGCACAATAAATCCAATTTCTTCAATTAGAATCTTTTCATCATGTTGGAGGATGTCTGCATTAAGTTTCGATCAAAAACTCAAATTACATACAATAGTTATCGTCTACCAATTTTGCCAACCAACCCTGTTTACATGAAAATGATCTCCATATATAGAAATCTAATGTCACCCTTGGATAATAGGGTTGAACTACTCCCTCCTAGAATCATGGATCCATTTTCTTTGAAAGAGAACAATAACTTCAATAGATTCACTAAAAATAGAAAACCTGACTTCGCCAAATCATAATCGTAACTAAAATATTCTTTACAATCATTGATTGTGATCAAAATTCAACCATATGGTTGTGAGGATCCATCATGTGCACTATTCAACACTCTGTCACCCTTGCACAACAAGTCTGCTACACAACAGTAACCTACAGCAAAAAATGTAGTGGATTGTACAGTGAACTGGGAAAATAGGTGTTAAATATGACATCATATCTCACTAATAAAAAACTATTTTCTGAAATTGAGAGAGGTTTTTATAGTTAAGAGCATTATAAAAAAATCCTCTCTCAATTTCTCTACATTAATCTCCAGTTGGCCGGAATACGTGTCGTAAAAACATGTCTCAGACAAGAAATCATGAAAACTGAAAAATGGGGCTCAAAGATTCCTTCGAATCTCCCAAAATATGAAAAAATTTTAAAATCTGAGAGATATTTTATTATTTTGTTTTTACTCAACAAAAACCTCTCGGGGATTTTAAAAATTCCTTTCCAGTCGATCAGAAAATGATATTGAAGTTGACCACTAAACCAGTCATTTGCACAGTGTGACCTATAGCCTGTGCATAGGAAAGTCCACTGTGTGATGACATCCTCTGCACAACAACATCCTATGTGTGACAACCCACTGCACGACAGAAATCCACTGTGCGTCAAAATGCTCTACGCAACGCATAGTAAATTTTGTAGCGCGTAGTTGTAAATGGAAATGGAACAAATAAATGATAATATTCCTTTTGAAATTGACGCTTGGAGATGTTAGATGATGCCAGAAATTGTAACAACCCTATTGTTTAGTTACGAGCTCAAGCCTCACATAATTTATTTTTTTGTGTGTGTGTAGGACGGTAAACATAACATTACACAACAACGCAACACGACGATGAACACAATGCAAGAAACTCACGCTACAACAACATGACGACCTAACAAGATTAAGAATGACTACCCGCACATCCTAACCTGCAATGGTTAGGACCTCCAGGACACATAAGCAACGCTCAAGCCCAGGTTCCCATCGATTTTGACCATTTAAGGTCTCAGGGCTGGCGACTGTTCTGAGGAACAAGGAGGTGTCTACATTTTTCCTGACACAAGAAGACCAAGCTTACTAAGCTAAGGACAATCATCCTAACAACCCCACACACCCCAAACAATTACACTAGTAACTAGAATCTCTTACAGTGAGAAACCAATCACATTAAATGTTTACAAGACCAAGTATGAACATTAATTAGAATGAATGTCAACGCCCTCAATGGGAAGCGCAAGCAAAAAAAATGACTTTGCCAATATCTCGGTCAATCATTGAGTCAAGCTAGTCATTAGTTATCGTTTGTTTTAGTCATCTCTCACGAGCCCATCTTAGCATGTATAAATCCAAATATCATTAAGGTACAATCTAAATTATTCTTAAAACAAACTCATTTGTGCCATTTTCAATTACAAGTGTCATCAGAGTACCATCTAATCATTTTGCCTTAAAGGATTATTATTTGATATGAGTATTCTATTTTATAATTAATATCTAATAATTATGTAGATATCTATAACAATATCCAAAGAAATAGATCAGGTACATCTTAACAATCATTACACAAAAATTCCTCATCCCACAAATAATAATAATAATAATAATAATAATAATAATAATAATAATTGTTATTATTATTATTATTAATAAAAGAACACTTCATTACTCTAAAATAGTAATCCTTAAAAAAAACTTAAACCATTTCATAAACATATAAAGATATCTAAATAAAAATTCTATAATATTCCTACACTTCATCCACTCTGAATAATAAAATCTAAACTATAATAGTTCATGCACACTTTCAATACGCCACATAATATGATAGAATAATAAAAGTTAAAATAAAAGATATTATTAATTAAATTAAAACGAGGAAATGGGACATCATTAATCAAATAAAAAGAAAACCAAATTACTTTTTGGTGCAAGGAAATATATCACAGTTTGTACACTATAGGCAATAACCATTACATCAGTTGTTCATCAATAAATAAAAATCTAAAAATCTGCAGGCAATTAATTTCTATGGTGGACTGAATTATACCAGTGGTTGTTGTTCATTTCAAATGCAAATTTTAATATTGTTATGCGATTATAAACGAGAACCAATTCTACTCTTATTCAATGCAAATTTTTCTTCTATAATGCGTTTAAAAATTTAATGCCCTTAAGAGAAACCCAATGCAATGGAAGCTATCATTAACACTAACCAGGAACAATAAATGTTAATGTTGAAGAATATCAGCGCTAGAATTATTGTTTTTTTCCAGGTTAAGAGGCACAGTTAGAGTTATGCACACTCGTGGCCATTCAACGCACACAGTCCACAATTGAAGGCAAAAAGCGTGGGCATACCAACAATCCAGTATTCTTTCTAAATAGAAAAAAGGAATTACAGATTTTCTCACTGCCAGGCACAAGCAATGAAATCGATGTCAAAAATATGAGCAAAACGGATTTCTAATTCACCCATTTCCAGGCACCAGCAAAACGAAATCTAAAACATGAGCAAAACGGATTCTAATTTGCCCACTGCCAGGTACCAACAAACACAATCTAAAACATGAGAAAACAGATTTCTAATTCGCCCACTACCAGGCTCCAGAAAACGAAATCATTGTCTAAAACATGAGCAAAACGAATTTCTAATTCACCCACTGCCAGGCACCAGCAAAACAAAATCTAAAACATGAGCAAAACGGATTCTAATTCTCCCACTGCCATTCACCAGCAAACAAAATCTAAAACATGAGCAAACAGATTTCTAATTCGCCCACTGCTAGGCTCCAGCAAACGAAATCTAAAACATGAGCAAACAGATTTCTAATTTTCCCACTGCTAGGCACCAGCGAACGAAATCTAAAACATGAGAAAATGGAATTCTAATTCGCCCACTGCCAGGCACCAGCAAAATGAAATTGCTATTATAAGGGGATGAACACATAGGGTGAAATCATCATTAAAGAGTTGATGATTGTGTAGAGATAAATCACTAGTAAAAGTGAGGATTACACTGCATGCAGTTGCCAACAAAATGTGATAATTATGCAGAGTGAAATCGCTTACCTGAAGTTGAGTTTTTTTTTTTTTCTTTTTCTTTTTACCCAAAAACACATACCCAACAGTGGTAATTGAACGCCTCAAAAATTCATCCCACAGGGTAATATAGCCTTCAAAAAAAATGCAGAGGTCAAGGTAACAATTTCAKCCCAACAACCCAGAAATGAAAACACAGACTAGAATAATTTGAAGGCAATCAACAAATGGGCGAAGCTCAAGATAAAATTCATCAGATATTAATGAGCAGAGATAAATTCACAGTGATAAAGGCCATCCATAAAAAACACAGAGTTAAGTTGTGAGGGAGGTAATGCAACACAATGTTGGTTCATCTAGCAATATATAACAATCCAGAGATAAACTTATCCAGTGATTAGAACCCGTAGAATTAAAGAAATTTCGCCATCAATCAAAATTTCAAGGCTACTTAAATGCATCAAGGAGCAAGTCGAACCTTGAGCCAAGGACAACATCGAGGGTAGACAGTTAACGGGTTCATCCGTCGCTCATCATCCTCACACATAAAAGCAGGGTGTTGAGATCCATAGGTCTTTTAACACTAAGGCGACGACCATAGATCAGGCTCCTGGCCGACTTCTTAGGCAAGGAATGAGGAGCTAGAGACGAAAGACAACAACAAAGAAAAATGGTCAGAATAAACACCACCGGGTTGTCAAGTCATGTGGGGAATGAAGGCCATGGGAGTCAACAATCATCGTGTTGGGCTAAGCAAAGTTTCAGTCATCAAATTTTAAAAATAACCCAGTTTACTTCTCCACTAAATACGCATATCCAAGAATAAGTCCTAATACATTCTACCATACAAATGAAGATCATATCATTGCCTGATCTCCCACTCCTATTGACGTCCCATGCACTCCATGCAACTCTCATTCGTCGACCATTGAGACTTCACCGGTACCTCCCAGCCAATGCTAGGGTTACTCTTCTTCACCCTTATCCCCTCGAGCCGCAAAGGGGCCACACACACTATCCAGAGATCTCATCTAGCTCCCAGCTCACCTCGCAAGGCGGAGCTACCACTCCTCTCCGAGCTGGGTATACCAACTTGCACAAGCAAATCAGTCAAGTATATATTTTTGTAGCGTAACATTACATAAACAGAAGATGATCCTTCATCCTTCTCCTTCCTTCATTTTATAGAGTTTCGAACTTCCTTTCCTTCCTAAAATCTCATTTAATTAAAGTGTTAAAAATAAATTCCTAAAAATTCTTCTTCGTACAAGTGTCACCCATCCCCTACATTCCTCCAATAATTAATTTCTTTAATTAATTAATTATCTTATTTCCCTCACCCACCTAGAGTTACTCCTAGAGTCACTCCTAGGTGTCCCCAAAATCCCTTAGAGGTTTTAAAGGCTTTCCCTATCATGAAGTTGCTAATTCAATTTAAAATTAGAAGGCTCTTAAATGGTAGATTCTTTACTAAGTTGACCTTCCACTTTTTCCCTTAAGTTCCCCCTTTTTCCCTTTTTATGTTACCTCTTTTCCCTAGTTTCCTAATTTTTTATTTTTTATTTTTCCCTCTTTCTCCTTTTTAATTAGAACTCTAAAAGGCAGGTGTGGAATTTAACCCCTTTTCCCTTTTATCATTTAATTAGTATTTTTTTAAATGTTCAAAAAGATAAAATAATTACTTCCCCTTTTTACATTTATTACCACAAATTTTATTTTTATGAACAACTTAATTTCTTACTCCCTTCATGTTACAAGATTTAACAAAGGTCAAAATTATTATTTAAGTTATTTTTATTTTTACTATTTTTACTACTATTTGTTTTTTATAGAAGACAAAATTTTACCACTAGCGTAATTTAGACTTAGGCCTTAAATTTTGTACTAGGCAACATTTAATTAGGGAAATTGTTTTTAATAATTACTTAACATGTTATTTGTCTCAGGGCCATCTAGGTTCATCCCTCTATCATCAACAACGCGATGTGCCCTTCAGGATGCACTAGGTGCTCCAACAATGAAACTTGCCTCATATGTTCCTTTGTGCGACATGCCCTTCAGGATGCACTATGTGCTGCAAGGGTGACACTCGCCTCTTGACTGATTTGGTAGACATCGATAACCCCTAGAGTCAACACTCTGCTAGTTGAACTTGTGAGAGACTAAGGGCTTCTAAGGAATAAGGCCCCCACCTTATTGTGTACCCCTTAGAATCATCATGAGTGACTATTGCAGTCTGTCCTCAAGGAATCGTGGGTCCTCTTGAACTAGGTAATCATTAACCTACAGTTCAAGCCACGGCGAGAGTGCTAGTAGGCAGTGGCAGGGCTGCTTTCCACACCTCTCCCTCAACATATCTGGTAGTTGTGCATGACCCCTTTACTCTATATTTGAGTCTGTTCGACAAGCTATCATCATCCTGCATCATCAACAAATCATGTCAGAACATATCCATATCATATCATCCAGTCAGATGCACTAATATCACAGTAAAAAAATCAAACCCCCATGGCACACTCCCTGACTTGATACGGAGTCCAAGGGGTTCCATCGATGCCTCTGCATCCTCAAGGTCCAAAACTCTGCACACTCAATAAAACCGAGTGAATAGCACCTATCTATGTTAATGTAGTAAAACAACATATCATCAACCCATAACGCATCATAATCAAAATCAAAAGTTTTAAYAGTATAAAATTTTGGATCACTTGCGAGCAAGTGTCCTCAAAGAATAAGTTCGCTCAGTGCGCCAGAGCGGGATGTTACATACACCCCCTCTTGGTCTAAACTTCGTCACAAAGTTTCATAGTATAAATGTCGAAATAAAGTATATCACGGTATCATATGTCTATCTATCAAACAAAAATGGAAATTGTTGGCCCATATCATATGCTTCCTCCCAGGTCACCGAATGCGGACTATAATTATCCCACTGGACCTTGACCCGATCTACCATTCGACATCGTAGTTGTTGAACATGATGATCCAAGATGCAGACTGGCTCAGCCATGAGCACCCCCTCGTCCGATACCTGCAAAGAAATCATGTCAATAACATGTGTAGGATAACTAATATAATGACTCAAAACAGATACATGAAAAACATCATGCATACGCCTCAAAGAATCAGGCAAGGCTAGTCGATAGGCCACGAGCTCCTTTCTCTCCACAATATAGAAAGGTCCCATGAACCTAGAAGAGAGTTTATCTCCCTTTCCAAACTTGATCGAACTCTTATGCGGTTTAACCCACAAGAAGACTCGATCACCGACCTCGTAACTACGATTGACACGATGCGCATCGACATAACTCTTCTGTCGATCCTGTGCTTCTTTAATCCTTTGCCTTATTGTTTGCATTTTCTCTTCCAT
>JASDQU010100848.1:84598-122345 GCA_032191745.1 Picea mariana
AGTATAAAATTTTGGATCACTTGCGAGCAAGTGTCCTCAAAGAATAAGTTCGCTCAGTGCGCCAGAGCGGGATGTTACATACACCCCCTCTTGGTCTAAACTTCGTCACAAAGTTTCATAGTATAAATGTCGAAATAAAGTATATCACGGTATCATATGTCTATCTATCAAACAAAAATGGAAATTGTTGGCCCATATCATATGCTTCCTCCCAGGTCACCGAATGCGGACTATAATTATCCCACTGGACCTTGACCCGATCTACCATTCGACATCGTAGTTGTTGAACATGATGATCCAAGATGCAGACTGGCTCAGCCATGAGCACCCCCTCGTCCGATACCTGCAAAGAAATCATGTCAATAACATGTGTAGGATAACTAATATAATGACTCAAAACAGATACATGAAAAACATCATGCATACGCCTCAAAGAATCAGGCAAGGCTAGTCGATAGGCCACGAGCTCCTTTCTCTCCACAATATAGAAAGGTCCCATGAACCTAGAAGAGAGTTTATCTCCCTTTCCAAACTTGATCGAACTCTTATGCGGTTTAACCCACAAGAAGACTCGATCACCGACCTCGTAACTACGATTGACACGATGCGCATCGACATAACTCTTCTGTCGATCCTGTGCTTCTTTAATCCTTTGCCTTATTGTTTGCATTTTCTCTTCCATTTCCTGGATCGCTTCTAGTCCCACCAGGACCCTATCCTCAAGCCGATCTCAACTCAAGGGCGTTCGACACAGTCTCCCATAAAGAAACTTGAAAGGTGCCATATTAATGGTGCTCTGGTAACTATTGTTCTAAGCGAACTCCACCGGTGGCAAGAATTCTTCCCAATGATTTTGTTGGTCCATCACGTACATGCGCAACATGTCCTCCAAGGTTTGATTCATTCATTCGGTCTGCCCGTTAGTCTTCGGGTGATACGTAGTACTAAATTTAAGTTGGGTTCCTAAGGCCTCTTGGAAACTCATCCAAAATCGTCCAGTAAACACTGATCCTTGATTGGATATAATCCTCTTAGGCATGCCATGCAACCTCACAATATCACTGATGAAAACTCTAGCTATGTTAGGTGCCTAATACATCGTACACACAGGAATGAAGTGAGAAATCTTCGTCAGAGTGTCGACTACTACAAAAATCAAGTCATGTCTCCTTGCCGTCAGTGGAAATCCAACAATAAAGTCCATCGAAATAACCTCCCATTTCGATTCTGGAATAGCGTGTGGTTGTAGTAATCCTTCTGGGCGTCTATGTTCAACCTTTACCTACTGACATTCTAGACATCTAGCCACACAGTTGACTATGTCGGGCCTTCATTCCCTTCCAGAAGAATAAGTGTTTAAGGTCTGCCCTCATCTTCGTGACTCCTGGGTGAGCCATGTAAACTGCTCTATGAGCCTCACTTAGGATCAACGTCCTCAACTCGTCTTTTGGTGATATGTAAATTTAACCTTTAAACCTCAATAAACCATCACTATAAAATGAAAATCCCTCAAATCATGGTACCATCATTGCATTTCGTCCGATAAAACCCTTGACCTCTTTGTACCAGTCATCGTCATGCTGTAAAGTAAGAATCTTTTCACGTAGATTTGTCTAAAGAGGCCACACCAGAAAGATGTGTGGTCTTCGACTCAATGCATTCACCACTCGGTTCACTGTTTCTTTCATGTAAGTAATCTCGAAGTCGTACTAACTAAGAAATTTCGACCAACGTCGTTGTCCTGCATTCAGGTCACTTTGCATAAATATGTGTTGTAGTCCACAATGGTCAGTCTTTAGTTCAAATTTTCGTCCAACAAGGTAGTGTCTCCAAACCTTCAAGACATATACGATGGCTAGTAACTCCAAATCGTGCGTCACGTAGTTCTCCTCATGCCTTCTCAGTTTCCTCGAAATGTAAGCAATCACTCATCTATCTTGCATCAAGACCCCGCCTAAGCCCTCCTTGGATGCGTCAGTGCATATCAAGAAGTCCATGTCCATGTCAGGGACCTTTAGTATCGGTATTGTTGTCAAAAATTTCTTGAGCCTCCGAAATGCTTCCATGCATTTCTCGGTCCATACAAACTTCTTGTTCTTCTTCTACAACTCTGTAATCAGATTTTCTATCCTCGAAAATCCCTCGACGAACCGTTGATAGTATCCTGCTAAACCCATGAAGATATGCACTTCTGGGACATTTTTTACGTAGGCCATTCCATAATAGCCTCAACCTTTGCTAGATCCATGGCGATGCCTTCGCCGGAGATGACATGCCCTGAGTAGTGAATATTCAATTGATAAAAAGAGCATTTGGACAACTTCCCATATAGTTTGTGCCCTCGTAGACACTGTAGTACCAAGCACAAGTGCTCTTCATGCTCCTTTGTCATCAGAGAGTAAATCAAAATATCGTTAATGAATACTTGGATGAACTTGTCCAAGTACTCGCGGAACACCCCGTTCATCAAACTGATAAATACCCCTGGGGTGTTTATCAGTCCAAACGGAAAAATATTAAACTCGTAATGTCCAAACCTCATATTAAAGGTGGTCTTAGGGACATCATCCTCCTTGATCCGTAACTGGTGATACCCTAATCGCAGATCGATCTTGGAGAACACCGTCGCGACCTTCATTTGATCGAACAGATCATCAATTCTCGACAATAGATATTGATTCTTGATCATGGCCTTGTTCAATTGACGATAGTCAATGCAAAGCCTCCATGACCCATCCTTCTTTCATATGAAAATAACAGGTGCACCCCATGGTGACACACTAGGACGTATCAATCCCAGGCCTAGCAACTCCTTCGGTTGCATTTTCAACTCTTGTAACTCTGGAGTCGACATCCGATAAGGCGTTCTTGCTATCGGTTTAGTCCCCGATTTTAGGTCTATGGTAAACTCCAATTCCCTCTCCGGCGGCATCCCAGGTAATTCCTCCGGAAACACATCTGCAAACTCTTTCACCATCGGAAGGTGTTCTAAAACTTTCGCTACTCCCTTCTCGTTTAACGCCAGGATCGCATAAATATTGCACCCGGTGCGCATGCTCTTTTGAAGTTGCAAGGAAGAGATGAACCTCAGGGAAACTCCCTAGTTCTGGCCTACAATCACCTGTCTTTGTCCCTCATCATCGATCAAGCTCAACCATTTTGTCTTATAGTTGAGTATCGCCTCATGCAATTCCAACCAATCCATATCAATCATGACATCATAAGATCCTAGGATCATGATGTACAGGTTGGAGCTTGTGACAAACTCTCCTAGGTTAAGGACACAGCCCGTAACCTTTCCTCCAACCTTCTGTTTGGCTCCCAAAGCCATCTCTACGAAGCTAAACTCATCCGGTTTGGCTGCCTTTACCTTAATCCTTTTTAGCACTGCACTAGAAATGAAACTCTTTGTAGCACTGCGATCTATCAAAATACTAAGGGTATGGTTAGTGACGATACCTGTCGTCTCGAGCACAGTCGACTGATGCTCTGCCTAGTGGTTATTCACCGTTGTATGAATCTGATGGGACTTACCCATATGTCCCACAATTGTGGGTCCAGCTGATCCAGACACTCTAGTCCTCTCCACAGGGCAGTTGCACTGGTAATGTGTCTCCCCACACGTCCAAAACCCTTTCTTCTGCCCAGTAGTCTTGGTACCCAAAGTAGAAGATGATGGCCCATCGACCTGGAACCCTATTCTATTCTATTGAATGAGCCTAAATTACTGCTGCTATAGTCGACGTTGTTGCTGATGTTATGGTCCCTGATAAGGTGTCCACTGCTGAGGTGACATTCGACGAGGTGTAGTGAAAGTAGATCATCTTTGGAAGCCATGATATCCTAGTATATGTCTAGCTGGTGTCTGATGTTGTTGTGCTCTAGATGACACCTACCCTATCGGTCTCGTTGGAGTCCTGGTATAACCACCACTGATAAGCTCCTCCTCCGCTATGAGGGCCTTTTGGAAACCATCATGCATGGTTTGAGGCATCAAAATCATAACCTTTTCACGTAGGTTGCCATTAAGGCCAAACACGAACCTGTTGACCTTAAGTTTCTCAGTGTTAAGGTGCATAGCATACCGGAGCAGCTCCATAAAATGGGCCTCGTACTCAGGCACTGTACGACCTCCCTGTCGTAAGGCGTTGAACTTATTGAGATGACACTTAATGAATTCCTCTGAAAGGTACCTATCTCAAAACTGTTCCTTGAACAGTTTCCATGACACATCTTCGACGGCCATGTTCAGCTGCGGTAGGAGTGTCTTCCACCATTGAAGAGCACTCCCCTTTAGTTGAAAGACTGCCATGCAGACCTTCATGTTGGAGGTATAATTGCGAAGTGTGAAGAACATCGCCATGTTCTCCAACCATGCCTCGGTGGCACCAAAGAACTCGAGAAATTTGACCTTCTCAAGTTCACGGTGAATGTTAATTGTACCGACCGGACCACATGGTGGAACCTCAGCGAGTGCCGACACCCTAGCCTCATCTCTGTCCAAACGACGGATCAGTGCCTCGGACATGCACTGAAAGATCTCATCATTCTGACTACATCACTAACTACTATCTTCTCTTGTTCGAGAACATGCTCGTCTCTCTGGGGGTTAGACCCCACAGGCATGGACACTACTAGAGGCATCGTGCCTCCTCCCCTAGCACCCAGTCGACTACCTCCACGGTGTCCTCTAACCATGATTACCTGCATGAATACCAATCCAATCAATTAGCAATAGTATAATCAAAACATACCAACGAAAGTCATAGTGATCCCAAGTCACGGGTTGAACCCGCTCTGATACCATATGTAACAACCCTACCGTTTAGTTATGAGGTCAAGCCTCACATAACCTTTTTTTTTTGTGTGTGTGTGTAGGACAGTAAACATGACATTACTCAACAACGCAACATGATGACGAACACCACGCAAGCAACTCACGCAACAACAACATGACGACCTAACAGGATTAAGAGTGACAACCCACCCATCCTACCCTGCCATGGTTAGCACCTCCAGGACACATAAGCAATTCTCAAGCCCAGGTTCCCATTGATTTTGACCCTTTAAGGTCTCAGGGATGGCGACTCTTCTGAGGAACAAGGAGGTGTCTACATCCCACCCGACACAAGCAGACCAAGCTTACTAAGCTAAGGAAAATCATCCTAACAACCCCATGCACGCCAAACAATTACACCAGTAACTAGAATCTCTTACAATGAGCAACCAAGCACATTAAATGTTTACAACACCAAGTATGAGCATTAATTAAAATGAACGTCAATACCCTCAACAGGAAGTGCAAGCAAAAAAATGACTTTGCCAATATCTTGGTCAATCGTCGAGTCAAGCTAGTCATTAGTTACCGTTTGTTTTAGTCATNCCCATGCACGCCAAACAATTACACCAGTAACTAGAATCTCTTACAATGAGCAACCAAGCACATTAAATGTTTACAACACCAAGTATGAGCATTAATTAAAATGAACGTCAATGCCCTCAACAGGAAGTGCAAGCAAAAAAAATGACTTTGCCAATATCTTGGTCAATCGTCGAGTCAAGCTAGTCATTAGTTACCGTTTGTTTTAGTCATATCTCATGATCCCATCTTAGCATGTCTAAATGAAAATATCATTAAGGTACAATCTAAATTAGCCTTAAAACAAATTCGTTTGCGCCATTTTAAATTACAAGTGTCATCAGAGTACCATCTAATCTTTTTTCCTTAAAGGATTATTATTTGATATGAGTGTTCTATTTTAGAATCAATATCTAATAATTATGTAGATATCTATAACAATATCCAAAGAAATAGATTAGGTACATCTTAACAATCTTTACACAAAAATTCCTCATCCCACAAATAATAATAATAATAATAATAATAATAATAATTGTTATTATTATTATTAATAAAAGAACACTTCATTACTCTAAAACAATAATCCTTAAAAAAACTTAAACCATTTCATAAACATATAAATATATCTAAATAAAAATTCTATAATATTCCTACGCTTCATCCACTCTCAATAATAAAATCTAAACTATGATAGTTCATGCACACTTTCGATATGCCACATAATATGATAGAATAATAAACGTTAAAATAAAAGATATTATTAATTAAATTAAAACAAGGAAATGGGACATCATTAATTAAATAAAAAGAAAACCAAATTACTTTTTGGTGCAAGGAAATATATCATAGGTTGTACACTATAGGCGATAACCATTACATCAGTTGTTCATCAATAAATATAAATCTAAAAATCTGTAGGCAATTAATTTCAATGGTGGACTGAATTATACAAGTGGTTGTTATCCATTTCAAATGCAAATTTTAAAGTTGTTCTGCGGTTATAAATGAGAACCAATTCTACTCTTATTCAATGCAAATTTTTCTGCTATAATGCGGTTAAAGATTTAATGCCCTTCAAAGCCACCCAATGCAATGGAAGCTATCATTGACGCTAACCAGTAACAATAAATGTTAATGCCGAAGAATAACAGTGCTAGAATTATTGTCTTTTTCCAGGTTAGGAGGCACAGTCAGAGTTATGCACACTCGTGGCCATTCAACGCACACAGTCCACAATTGAAGGAAAAAAGCATGGGCATACCAACAATGCAGTCTTCTTTCTAAATAGAAAAAAGGAATTACAGATTCCCTCACTACCAGGAACAAGCAACGAAATCATTGTCTAAAACATGAGCAAAACGGATTTCTAATTCGCCCACTACTAGGCACCAGCAAAACAAAATCTAAAACATGAGCAAAATGTATTTTAATTCACCCACTGCCAGGCACCAGCAAACAAAATCTAAAACATGAGAAAATGGATTTCTAATTCACCCACTTCCAGGCTCTAGCAAAATAAATTGTTGTCTAAAACATGAGCAAAAAGGATTTCTAATTCGCCCTTTGTCAGGCACCAACAAAACGAAATCTAAAGCATGAGCAAAACGGATTCTAATTCGCCCACTACCAGGCACCAGAAAACGAAATCTAAAACATGAGAAAATGGATTTCTAATTTGCCCACTGCCAGCCTCCAGCAAACAAAATCTAAAACATGAGCAAATGGATTTCTAATTCACCCACTGCCAGGCACCAGCAAACAAAATCTAAAACATGAGAAAATAGAATTCTAATTCTCCCACATCCAGGCACTAGCAAAACGAAATCGCTATTATAAGGGGATGAACACATAGGGTGAAATCATCATTAAAGAGTTCATGATTGTGCAGAGATAAATCGCCAATAAAAGTGAGGATTACCCTATGCAAGGTTGCCAACAAAAAGGGATAATTATGCAGAGTGGAATCGCTTACCTGAAGTTGAGTTTTTTTCTTTTTCTTTTTCTTTTTACCCAAAAACACATACCCAACAGTGGGAATCGAACACCTCGAAAATGCATCCCACAAGGTAAGATAGCCATCAAAAAAAATGTAGAGGTCAAGGTAACAATTCCAGCCCAACACCCAAGAAATGAAAACGCAGACTAGAATAATTTGAAGGCAATCAACAAATGGGCGAAGCTCAAGATAAAATTCATCAGATATTAATGTGTAGAGATAAATTCATAGTGATAAAGGCGATCCATAATAAACACGGAGTTAAGTTGCAAGGGAGGTAATGCAACAAAATGTTGGTTCATCTAGCAATATATAACAATGCAGAGATAAACTTATCCAGCGATTAGAACCCGCAGAATTAAAGAAATTTCGCCATCAATCAAAATTTCAAGGTTATTTAAACGCATCAAGGAACAAGTCGAACCTTCAACCAAGGACAACATTAAGGGTAGATGGTTAACAGGTTCATCCATTGCTCATCATCCTCACACAAAAAAGAAGGGCATTGAGATCCATAGGTCTTTTAACGCTAAAGCGACGACAAGAGATCAGGATCCTGGCCGAATTCTCAGGCAAGGACTAAGGAGCTAGATACAAAAGATAATAGCAAAGAAAAATGGTCACAATCAACACCATCGATCTGTCAGGTCATGCGGAGAACGAAGGCCATGGGAGTCAACAATCATCGCGCTGGGCTAAGCAAAGTTTCAGTCGTCAAATTTTAAAAATAAATCAGTTTAGTTCTCCACTAAATACGCAGATCTAAGCATAAATCCTAATACATTGTACCATACAAATGAAGAGCATACCATTTGTTGATCACCCGCTCCTATTGACGTCCTGTGCACTCCATGAAACTCCCGCTTGTCGACCGTCGAGACCTCACCGGTACCTCCCATCCAATGCTAGGGGTACTCTTCTTGCCCCTTAGCCCCCCGAGCTGCAAAGGGGCTACGCACACTATCCAGAGATCTCATCTAGCTCCCAGCTCGCCTCACAAGGCTGAGCTACCACTCCTCACCGAGCCGGGTATCCCAAATCCCACATGAAAGTCAGTCAAGTAGATATTTCTACAGTGTAACATTACGCAAACAGAAGATGATCCTTCGTCCTTCTCCTTCCTTCATTTTATAGAGTTTTGAAATTTCTTTCTTTCCTAAAATCTAATTTAATTAAAGTTTTAAAAATAAATTCTTAAAAATTCTTCTCTGTACAAGTGTCACCCATCCCCTACATTTCTCCAATAATTAATTTCTTTAATTAATTAATTATCTTGTTTCCCTCACCCACCTAGAGTTACTCCTAGAATCACTCCTAGGTGTCCCCAAAATCAGTTACAGGTTTTAAAGGCTTTCCCTATCATGAAGTTACTAATTCAGTTTAAAATTAGAAGGCTCTTAAATGGTAGATTCTTTACTATGTTGACCTTCCGCTTTTTCCCTTAAGTTCCCCGTTTTTCCCTTTTTATGTTATCTCTTTTCCCTAGTTTCCTAATTTTATTTTTTATTCCCTCTTTCTCCTTTTTAATTAGAACTCAAAAAGGCAGGTGTGGAATTTTACCCCTTTTCCCTTTTATCAATTAATTAGTATTTTTTTTTTAATCATCAAAAAGATAAAATAATTACTTCCCCTTTTTACATTTATTACCACAAATTTTGTTTTTACGAATAACATAATTTCTTACTCCCTTCATGTTACAAGATTTAACGAAGGTCAAAATTATTATTTAAGTTATTTTTACTTTTATTATTTTTACTACAATTATTTTTTTTTATAGAAGACAAAATTTTACCACTAGCGTAATTTAGACTTAGGCCTTGAATTTCATACTCGGTGACATTTAATTAGGGAAATTGTTTTTAAAAATTACTTAACATGTTATTTGTCTCAGGGCCATCTAGGTTCATCCCTCTATCATCAACAATGTGACGTGCCCTTCAGGACGCAATAGGTGCTCCAAGGGTGCCACTCACCTCATATGTTCCTTTGCGCGACGTGCCCTTCAGGATGCATTACGTGCTCCAAGGGTGCCACTCGCCTCTTGACTAATTTGGTAGACATCAATAACCCCTGGAGTCAACACTCCGCCAGGTGAACTTCTGGGAGACTAAGGGCTTCTAAGGAATAAGGACCCCACCTTATTGCACACCCCTTAGAATCATCATGAGCGATTGTTGCAGTCTGCCCTCACGACATCATGGGTCCTCTCGAACTAGGTAATCGTTAACCTATATTTTGAGCCACGATGGGAGTGCTACTATGCTATGGCAAGAATGTTGTCCACACCTCTCCCTAAACATCTCTGGTAGTTATGCATGACCCCTATACTCCATATGTGATTCTGGTCGGCAAGCTATCGTCAGCCTACATCATCAACAAATCATGTCAGAACATATCCATAGCATATCATCTAGTCAGATGCACTAATATCATAGTAAAACAATCAAACCCCCATGGCACACTCCCTGACTCGATCTAGAGTCCAAGGGGTTCCATCAATGCCTCTGCATCCTCAAGGTCCAAAACCCTGCACACTCAGTAAAACCGAGTGAATAGCACCTGTCTATGTCAATGTAGTAAAACAACATGTCATCAACCCATAACGCATCATAATCAAAATAAAAGGTTTTAATAGCATAAAAATCCGAATCACTTGCGAGAAAGTGTCCTCAAAGAACAAGTTCGCTCAGTGTGCCAGAGCGGGATGTTATAGGAATTAAAAAAATATGGGTGCTAACAGGCATGACTTTGTAAATTTTTGACAAACCTATAATTGTCTATGAAAATCATGCTTCTAACAACTGGCTCCAACGAGGATGTTATCCTCTCTGTGAGGTAGGAAAGAACAATATAACAGGTGCCCATCCATTGGGCTCCTCCCAAACTCAACTTTATAGCTGTAACTTGTAACCTGCATAAGATGAAAGCCCAAAAATGTATAGGTTCCAAACTGATATCTGAAACTAAGATAAAAATGAAAACTATAGATTGCTAAAATAAATGCTCATAGTATCGAGCTTATTTGCACTCCTACCTACCCTAACTACTGAAAAATATGTCAATCAAGTGAAATAAAAATGCCAATGCAACCATGAAAGAACTTTATCCACTTTTTGGTTTCTTTGCACATGCTTTCTCCAAAGCATGTTTACTGATAAGTCATTTAAAAATTTATTTATAAATTCAAATCTCAAAAAATTAAAAACATTGGGACCGTTTGTCGCCTGCACCAAAACTATAAATAGATCCTCTAAAACATGCACAAAAAAACAACCATTTTCACCCTTTCCACTGCATTCTTGTTTTTATGTGATTTAACTTGTTGATTGCCACCAAGAGGCTGAAAAATATGTTGAGACTGCTAGAAATAACAATATTCTGAATCATAAGACATCTTTGGTTGAAATGAAACCCTTGGTGGAAAGAAATCCATATCTAACATCGGCGCTGATTGACCATCATCTTTATTTACAAGCTGGTAGTTGAGCACAGGATTCAAATATGAACATAAATAACCTTCCATGTAATCAACAACACGATCATTAAATGCATGAGAAAGTTGTTGGTATTCCTCACTGATAAAAATTTGCTCATGTAAAATAGTGTCACTGGGAATGCAGTCAGACTTCTCTGCTTCCTATGTTATCTCATGATTTACTTTCAACAATTCAAAGAAAGAAAAACATAATGGAAGATAGTTTTCATTTGCAAGTCCATCTCTTTCTTCATATTCAACATCATGCCTGCAGGATTTCTAATTTGAAACATTATAAACATTTTTCTTCAGCAATTTGAAAGAAGAAAAACACAATGGGAAGGTTCTTTCACCTGATTCAAAACCTTCTTCATTTTCTTCACTTCTGTCATATGCTCATTTTTCAATTTATTTGGATTTCTGAACACACTCATTTTCAGATTCATCTTCGACTAATGGCTGTAATTTTGAACTAATAAAACCTTTCATATAACAAACAATAGGGTCATTAAACACATCAGAAGATTGTTGCAATTTCTTGTCAATTGTTTCCCACGAATCAGTGTGATTTTGCATCAACACACATTCCTCTGCCTCAGTGATGATCTTTAAATTTTCTTTCAACAATTTAAATGAAGCAAAGCATTAAGTTAGAGAATTTCCTTTAGCTTATTCGGTACTTTCTTCATATTCTTCTTTGTAACTGTGATATGTAGGCCGATCGCTCTCATTACACTGTTGAAAATGAACATTTTCTGATATAGAACATGTAGCTGGTTGTTCTAGGATATCAACATTATAATCATCATCATATTCATCATATAAATACAAATCAGCAACATCTGTAATGTCATCTAACAAGAAAAATCTTGGGACATCAACCTACTCTTCAACAAGCTGATTTGCAAATTCATTTTCTTGACTGTCTACAAATGAATACAAAAAGAAATCGGCCCCGTGCTTATCATGGGATAGATCAAAAACTAAATTAACACTTTCTTTTTCAATAAGTGGAATATAATCCTCTGCAAAATCATCAGCATTTAAACCTTCAAGAGGACATATGATATTATTAACCCTATTCTCAAGATTCAAATAAGCTATTCTTTGTTCATATTCATTTTCATGTTCTTTAGCATCCAATTCCTCATTTCGAATATGTTTACATGCTTGAATATTGTATTCAACTTCCTGAGCATTGTTGAACATCTGTTGAAAATACATAGACTTCCTCTCCATCAAAAGAAAAGATAATTTTGATTGAAAGGTTGTTACATAATGGAGCATGGCAACAACTTCAGGAGGTTGGAATTCTTTAGGAAGTTTATAATAAAGATTAGCAAACCTCCTTCTGAAATTTGAGATGGTTTCATCTTTCATTCTTCCCATGGAATAAAAATTTGAAAGGGTAGATACCATGACTTCCTCTCACCCCAAAACCTATGGAAATATTCCCTCAGTTCATCCCATGAGCTAATAGACTAAGGATGCAAATGTTTCAACCATGATTTGGCATCTCCTTGTAAGGACTGAGAAAAGGCCCTCATAGACACATCATCATCTTCGATCTCAAAAAGTTCTATGAAATGTTCAAATACCTGAATATGTTTTTCAATTGACTTTCCATCAAGCTCTCCATCGAACCTAGGAAGATACTTATAATGTTTCAAAGGAAAGTCATGAAGGATGGAAGGAAATTTAAGAGGACTATATATTTCTTGAATCTTTGAGGGTGTAGGATTAAGAACATAAGGTACAAGCTCATATTTGGTTTTATTAAGCTCACAATAATGATCATGAACATCATATGGCTCAAAGGAAGGAGCCTAGTGAATATCGGTTATACAAGAAGAAGGAGGTATACCTACAGTTTTCAATGAAGTATGTAGAAGGGTAGATCTATGAGCTTCATTTAAGTGAAGAAATATTCTTTTGAAAAACTCAGCAAAGGGCAAGAAGATATTGATAAAACGGAAAATTACTTCTTGAACTAAACTTAAGCTCGAGTACCTTATTTTTCCATCTTGCTCTTCCATATCTGTGTCAACAGGTCTCATTCTTTAGTGGAGTCTTTGAATCACAATTAAATCTTGATTGGAGTCACCATGAAAACTTTATCTCTGGATTCTTCTACTAGTTGAATCATCTTCAATTGATTTTATGATGTGTGGAGTCCACAGAGAATAAATACAACCAATATATGCCTAAGTGTCTACTTCTCTCAGACCTTAGAACTGAAATAATGTTGTTCTTCCCAGGGAAATTTTCATTCAATTCCATCCATGAMAATGGCGCTAAAATGTTAGCACTCCATAGATMTATTCATCTGATAAACAAATGACGAAGATAACCTTTTCAACCAACTTTGAGACCTAAAACTAGCCTTTTGGATCTAGAGAGGACTCTCTCAGGGGGGCACAATCTCTGCGCAGGATATGTCTTTAAAAACAATGGCTAGATTCAACACCTTTGATATAATGGGTTCTAGTTATATTGGCGCAAGAAAGTAAGAGATGGGTTATGGATTTGATTCAAGGAAATGACAGAGACAAATGAATTGGTGACTGGACTTGAGAGGATAAAGCTAAGTAAGAAACAGTCTTCAATGTAAAATCATAATGTGTGGCAGGGGATAAAAACAAGAAGTAACTCAGAGCACCGTTGCGGGCGAATTCAGAGTTATCTTTTAGAAGAAAACGTTTTGTCTAAGTGGCACAAACAAGGGGCATTGCGCAACGAATCCACAGGTTTGAAAATTTGTTCTGAAATAGACAAAAAAATATGTGAATAAAGATGACAGGAAGCACATAGGAAAATAAAGAGGCACAATACATCCAACTTCTGCAATTAGAATCTTTTCATCAAGTTGCAGGACCTTTGCATTAAGTTTCGGTCAAAAACTCAAATTACATACAATAGTTATCGTCTACAAATTTTTCCAACCAACTCTGTTTACATGAAAATGATCCCCATATATAGAAATATAATGTCACCCTTGGATTCTAGGGTTGAACTACTCCCTCATAGAATCATGGATTTGTTTTCTTTGAAAGAGAACAATAACTTCAACAGATTCACTAAAAATAAAAAACCCTACTTTGCCAAATCATAATCGTAACTGAAATATTTTTTATATTAATTGATCATGGTCAAAATTTGCCCATATGGTTGTGATGAGCCATCATGTGCACTTATAGACAATCTGTCACCCTTGCACAGCAAGTCTGCTATGCAATAGTAACCTACAACGAAAAACGCAGTGGATTGCGTAGCGAACTGGGAAAATAGGTGTTAACTTTGACATCATATCTCACTAATAAAAAACTATTTTCTGAAACTGAGAGAGGTTTTTGTATATAATATATTTATAAAGAAACAAATCTCTTGGTTTCTCTAAATTCATCTTCATATGGCTGAAATATGCGTCGCAAAAACATGTCTAAGAAATGAAACCATGAAAACTAAAAAATGGGGCTCAAAGATTACTTAGAGTGTCCTAAAATATGAAACTTTTTTAAAATATAAGAGATTTTTTTATTATTTGGTTTGTCCTCAACAAAACCCTCTCAGGGATTTTCAAAATTTCTCTCCAGTCGGTCAGAAAATGATATTGAAGTTGACCACTAAACCAATCATTTGCGCAGTGCAACCTGTAGCCCTTGCACAGGAAAATCCACTGCGCGATGACATCCTCTATGCAAAAACATCCTATGCATGACAAAATACACTGTGTGGAAACATCCTATGTGCGCCAACATCTACTGCGCGACGAAATCCACTGTGCGACGAAATACTCCATGTAGCGTGTAGCAAATTTTGCAGCATGTAGTTGGAAATGGAAATGGAACAAAAAAATGATAATCTTCCTTTTGAAACTGACCCTTGGAGATGTTAGATGATGCTAGGCATAAAAACAATATGGGTGCGAACAGGCATGCCTTTGAAAATTGTTTACAAATCTATAACCTTAGCTATGAAAATCATGGTGCTAACACCTAATTAACTCTGACAATTCCTATGGGTATGTCTTTTAGAATGACAGTTTGATTTTATTTCTTATTATCACATACCTAGGAGTTCTAATCATGTATCTGATGATTATGCTAATTTAGTTTTAGATTGGAATTTGTAAAATAACTAAAGCAAAGAAAACCATCTCATCAATGTACACATTGTAATATAAGTAAATCCGAAGATCCATGTTTTATATATATTTCAAAAAATGTGATGTTCATAGTACAAAATTGGGGCTAACACCCTCGATACACATATACATATGACAATACAATATCCACGACATCTACTCTTATGGCGTTGGATGTGTGTCATGGTAACAAACTACGATGTTTGCGAGACGCAGAAAGAGTCGTACCTAAGCTTTGGGCACACCAACCACTTGTTGTTGCATGGATTTCGACAGATCCTCTGCCTGAACCATCGAAGTCCTATGCATCAAATGAGATAGGTTTCCCTACATGTCTTGAAGGAATCTCTCAACTTCTCCTCCTGCCACCTCATCTCCCTGGTGCCTCCGACGATGTCGAGGGAGACCGTTCAGTCGTCGCGGACCCACGTTTGTGTCACACAAGTGTCTAGTTAGTACTTAAGCATCATCCAAAAATATTTTTCTTCAACTATACAGAAATACAAACTAAATGAAATATTTAAGAACATTTGAAATACCTATGCCACCGTACGTAGTCCCTGATTGGAGTGGCATGTCAGGGTCCCATCTGAAGTCGATCCCTGCATAGGGGTAGTCATCTAGAGCAATGACCTATCACTTCCGCCAGTAGAATAAATCCTCATTGTAGGGTGTGGGCATTGTACCTCCCCTTTTCCATCTCATTACCTTGATCCACCATTCCATGGTTGGATCATGAGGTCCTCTTAGAAGAATCTCTACTCTAGGTCCCAAACTTGGAACTCGCTTGAAGAAAAAACTGCATAAGATAGAGGCAAAACCAAATTTCCTCTTGCTACCCTATTTGCACTATGTCAACTGGATCTTCACATTAGCTAGTAGTGAGGTACACTAATCATATAATGTGGGTTTCAAACACTCTATAACATAGAACATGAGTGACCTTGATGCCTAGTGCAGTGAAGTCAATCCTATGATCCTGTTCAGCACGAGGAAAACAATCTTGAGGCTGAGATTGTTTATCGCTCGGATGGGGAGTTGACTCCCAACCTTTCAGGTCCCTCCTACACAGTGAGTGTCTATGTACTCCTCTATCTTCATTCCACTCCCTTATCCTTGTGATTTTAGTTTTATGACCTCTCCTCAACATGATAATCCATTAAAAAAGTAGATACCCTCTACTTCAATCCTCAATGGTTTCCCATTGAGGTTGAAGCTTCCACTTTCAGGGTCCCAAGAATCCACAAGCATCTCAGGAAACCTCACCTGGGACCTCATACCTTTGAGTGCCCAAAATTTATATAATCCACATCATTTCAACGCCGTTTGGGCCTGTTGGCCCTCGACCAAGTTTTGGAGAACCTTGGTTGTGTTTGACCATTTTTGGGACTTCGACAGGCGGGTCGAAGACAAAGCTCACAGAAGAAGTGGAGAACGTGGGATCTCTCCCCGTTTTTGTAGGATTTTTGGGTTTAGGGCTTATGTAACGGGTATGGTATATCGACCCATGGTTTTAACCATGCTTAGGACCCATTTGTAAATGTATAAATAAGTAGCTAGGCATTGTAAGAGGCATCAAATCTAAGTTGGCTTTGTGCAAGATATGTAAAGGTTGCTAAGTGAAATTAGTTGTGAAGGCTCTGTGCATACTATGTGTTGAGAACTTGCAGAGTTAAGTGCAAGTGATTGTAAGAAGGCTCTTTGTTGTGCCAAACTCAGGGAAGGAGGATCTGGCGAAGTGGACACGGGTCTCTTGTCCTATGCAGAGTTAGTTTTGAGTCTTTGTGCATGTAATAAGATTGAAAGAAGATAATAAAGAAGATGAAGAGTTGGTGGACATAGCCCCATGCTGGGGGTGAACAACGTATATCTTGTGTTGTGATTGATTTTGTGTTACTGATGTGATTTATGCTTAGTGTTTAATCTTTGTGTATGTTATATGAATTTGATGTAGTATCTTAGTGCTTAATAAAATGAATGAATGCTATATCTATTTGATGATATGTTCTAAATGGTTAGATATGATTAGATCTTGTTGAATACTACATTGTTCTGTAATTAGGGTTTTAACATGCATTTTGAATAGGGGTTAAAGGATGATGAATGTTAATTTATAAGTTCTTTGTTAAGTATTGTGATCATAGATCTGTGTCCCAGCTAGGTTTTAGACACTTGAGCACTGCAAACCCCCCCCCCCTGCCTCTACCTCGGGTGAGACTTCATATTCTTCGCAGGTGTTTCCGAAAGGGCGAGTAGTTAGGGTTTTGTTGGTGTGTTGTTTAAGCGTTGAACCCTGGGTCTTCCCCTATTCCAACAAATGGTTCCATTGTCAAGAATTGAAACTTTGATTGTTGGGAACTAAGGAAAAGAGAAAGCTTTGTGCGTAGATCTGTTGTTGTAGTGCACAATACTCATCTTTACTTGTGAAGCCATGTGCTAAGAAGAGAAGTCCTATTTGAAGAAAAGAGGTAAGATCTTAAAGCTTTGTTCTCTGATAAAGGTAAGATAAGTGGAAATTTGTGTCTCGATAGAATGGATCTACGTAAGTTTGATAGATTTTGTCCTAGTCTGAAAACTAGGGCACAACTCAAAGAAAGAAGATATTATATGAATAGATTTGATAGAAATAATGAAAGATATGTTATTCCTATGCATAGAAAGAAATTTTGGACTAACAAATAGATGAAGGATCCTAGAAAGATTTTTTTCCAGATCCATCACTGTGATCCTGTTGCGTAGTACAAGAAAGTTTGGGGATCGTTTAAGAAAAAGAGAGGATTGACTCTTTGTTATAGTTGCAGAAGACTGGGACATCTTGCTAAGGAATGACCTGGTAGAGGTCCTATTTTCCTTTGTTGTAAAGCTACTGGAAATGAATTTTTGAATTTCCCTAGAATGATTGCTAAAGTTTAGAAGATGAACATGAAACAAGAAAACCATGAGGAAGGTCAAGGGACTAAGAATATACTAGAGAACCAGAAAGAATCAAAGGCTATATTATTGTAGATGAAAGAAACACTGAATGATCACAGAGGCATCAGTTTACCAAAGATCTTAAAAGAGAAATAGTGCATAGAAACAAGAATAGGAGAGTTGGACATAGAATGTGTATTGGATGCAAAAACATAGGTTAATATCATGACATAAATTAATTGGGAAATTTTGGGAAAGCCTACTATGATTCCTTCATTGGGAGGAGTAGGATTGTTTTAAGGAAAGTTGATAACCCTATGTGGAAGGCTTACCCATGTACCTATGAGTGCTCATGGAACATTGACAGAAAAAGAATTCAAGTTCATTATGTTTGTTGAGAACAACGTTCCTTTTGAACTTTTGTTAAGAAGGACTTGGATTGAGAGAGATCAGATCCGAAGGAAAGAAGAAGAGGAAGCTATAGAATAGAAAAATAAATAATTAAAGGATTTCATGGCTAGAAAAATAGCATGCTTAATATAAGAAAAAGAGGACAAGTTGATGCAACTAAAGGCTAGATACCTGGATGTCAAAGTTGAAAGAACGCAAGAAGGCTTAAAGAACTTTTTCATGCAAAAGAGAAGAGCACCTACTCCAGACACAATAACAGAAGAAGTATTACCCTCAAACCCTGTAAAATACCGTCAGTAATGCAAAGTTACTATGCTATGAGAAGATAAGAACAATAATGAAAAGATGAATTGAGAGACGCAGATCACTGGAAAGAAAGAAAGAAATCTCAGTAAGAAGAAAGAAAAGCTATAAAATTGCAGGAGGTTCCAGAGAGGAATTCGAAGAAGGAAGGCTTGCAGAACTTGAACTTCTCCAGAATAGCAGAACAGTGCAGACTGACACTTCTCCACGGTGGAGCAATATGACCCTTGGAGGCATCCTGGTCATTAGAACGATGCTCTAGAATGTCTAGAAACATAGTTATTACCGAAAATATTGCCATTGGACCATTGGGACCATTCCATAATGTATGTAATTGTATTGATTGAGGCATGCCTTCCCATTGGAGGAGTCTGTTATGATGTTTTCTATTTAGCCCGTCGAATGTTACACCAAGGACACTTTTGCGAATTATGATTATTCAAGCCCATAGAGAACTAATTTTTTTCATGCAGTGCTTATTGAGTCATTGCCACTTGTTCTGATTACCTTGAGTGTTTATCCACCTATCTGGGACATCCGATCACGAGCATGCATGTGAAGTGACTTTAGCGCAGTAGATAAATTTGTCGAAGAGATTTTGATTGAACTCATGGCTGAAAAGGTCATGTTCATAGGAGCACAGGCCTCATCGAGGAGAGGATTGCAAGCCTCCCCATCAACTGCACATCGATATGGGACATCTCGAACTACAAAAGAGAAACGAAGAAGGCATCACGACAACTTGGGGAATACGGAGCTCATCCCATCGGTCATGCCCAACTATATACCACCTATAGCTGGCGCGGTTAGTTGTGATAGTGTCCTGAGGGACTTAGACTATACACTGATCATTGCGTACCTCCCAAAGGGGATACGCTCAGTTGGACCACAGTTAGGACAGATTATGACGCTAAATATTAGTGATTTCAACTTGGGAGACCACAAGAATTATAGAATTCTCGCACCACATAAGTACTTGACAAAGGCAATGGGGAAGAAGTCGAAGATAATCCCCCATCCATGGACCATGGACATCATAATATCAACAATCCTTAATGTGATGAATATACCACACTTCGACAGACATCAAGAGGTTAACGCATGCATTAAACTCATCCTATCATTCTACCATGGAGGTTACCTATGGTTGGATAGGTGCATCACTGTAGATTCGTGGTTGATCCATCGGATCACTAGATTGATCATGCAAGGACCAAACCCTGAGGATTTTTACCCAGGTAAGGATGTAGATTGCTCCCTAGCGCATCAAATAAAGGACACCTATGGTGATGTGGAGAAAGGAAAGATGGACTATAAGGTAGCCTCCATACAAAATGGTGCAGTGCACCTAGATTTCCAGTTGATCCCTAGTAAGCTCATCAAGAATAATATACCGATGTAGGTCACAGGGTTCATCATCAACCTTGCAGGAAAATGCATTGAAGGAATGCAGATGAACTGGGCAAGATACCTTGTCAACTAGTTAGAGAAAGATTGTTGTGAACTGTAAGACCAGAGCTACGAATTTCACTTCAGCTGGTTGTTGATTCTCGTTGCCTTCATCGCTTGGGAGATTCATGAGGAAGTAGCCTTCCCTGAAGTCAAGTCATCCAAACCACTGGCCAGGAGGTTCACTACCCTCTGGTATTCGAGCGACATGGCGAAGAAATGGAAGTCCAATGCGGTGTTCCACACCTATTACTTGTAGCTGAATAGGGCCATTGAATCCTTCCCTCACATGAAATTGAATACACTTCATAGGTTCAGGTCAATAGCAAAGTTCCGCACAGATAGACACTTCATTTACATCGCTGCACATGGAGAGGAACAAAAGGAAGAGCTCCAGTCTTATTACAAACTCACCGAGGAGGATATGGAGGAAATAACCAAGGAATGGCCTGTAGAATTCCTTGTACCTTTCGAACAGACATAACTCTCCAACCCCTACATCATTGAAAGTCATTTAGTCACCCTGGAAGAGTATGATGGACTAGGCAGTAGCAAGAAGAGGAAAAAGGAAGAAGTACAAGAAATTCACAACACATCAGAGGAGACTACACCAGATTCACCTGAAGGGGGAGGAGGTGAGGAAGTAGACAAATAAGAGGATGAAGGGGAAGAAGACAAGTAGGAATAAGGTGAAGTAACACCTCCTAAATATCCCCTTATGGAGACAGAGACATCCAAGAAAAGAAAGGTTTCTCCAAAGAAACCCTCAACGTGAAATAATTCACGCGCCAATAAGAACTACTTATAGACTATACTTATGGTGGATGATATTGACCTCATCATCGTAGCTATATCATATAATTCTAGGGACATTTTGTAGCGAAGTGAAGACAAACAAGACATAATGTATGACTGAATTGAGGTGGATCTCAAAGGAGTACAACAGGCTCTTTATTCGAGCCACATAGTGTCTATGGTGTCGTTGTCATCAGGGGGCATAGAATTAGGAGATGATATTTCCCAACTAGGTATAATAGCATATGCGACGAAGGCTCTCCTTCCCCAGGTCCAGAAGGAAAAAGAATAGTTTCTTACGGAGCCGATTAGCATTAAAGAAGTAGTCAATAAAACACTTTGATCTGTGTTGGGCCTGGCAAAAATGGAAGAGGAAACAACTGAGAGCCAAGTGGGGAAGCTCGCTGAAGACATTCAACAGATCCAAGCAAGAGTAGAAGAACTGGAATTGCAATCAGTGCCGACCACTCTGCAAGAAGTGTGAGGTCAAAGGGAAGAAACTTCCTAGAGAGCAGTCGGAAGAATCAAGGCATTGGCCTTAGAATGCAAACAAATAAGCAATCGAAGTGTGCAGACCTGTGAGCGCCTTGCAGAGGACACAAAAATAAGGACATTGGAGTCACAACTATAGGAAGAAAAGAAACAAGCAGTAATAGTACAAGCACAATTGAAGCTACTATTAGCGATCGAGAAGATGAAAAGGTCACAAGAATAATGTGCAGTTCAGCATTAGGTCCATGCCATCCAGAGTAAAGTCATGGAAGTGACCCAAATACTCTAGCTGGTGCAGGATACATCCTTCACCCTTTTTTAAGAGATTGAGGGACAAGGCGCACAGATGGAAAAAGTGGTAACTATAGTGGAACAATGCCTGGAAGGACCTATCATAGAGAAAATAATGTAGGAGTTCATCGAGCAGGAGGATCCAGCGAAGCAGCAAGTTGAGGAAGCTCGAGGCCTTCGAAGAATATTTTCCCAGATCAGAGTGACTCGGGATGAGTCACAGGTGAGTGTTGGGAGCCTCTTGGCCCTCGACCAAGTTTTGGATAACCTTGGTCATGTTTGACCATTTTTGGGACTTCGACAGGTGGATCGAAGATGGAGCACCCAGGCAAAGTGGAGATCACGAGATCTCTCCTCCTTTTTGTAGGATTTTTGGGTTTAGGGCTTATTTAACGAGTATGGGATATCGATCCATGGGTTTACCAATTCTTAGGCCCCATTTGTAAATGTATAAATAAGTAGCTAGGCATTGTAAGAGGCATCATATCTAAGTTGCCTTTATGAAAGATATGTAAAGGTTTCTAAGTGTGATTACTTGTGAAGGCTCCATGCATACTATGTGTTGAGAACTTGCATATTTAATTGCAAGTGATTTTAAGAAGGCTATGTGATGTGCCAAAATTGGGGAAGGAGGATCTGGTGAAGTTCATGTAGGGCTCTTGTCCTATGCAGAGTTGGTTTTGAGGTTTTGTGGATGTAATAATATTTAAAGAAGATAATAAACAAGATGAAGAGTTGGTGGACGTAGCCCCACATTGGGGGTGAACCGTGTATATCTTGTGTTGTGATTTATTTGTGTTATTGATGTGATTTATGCTAAGTATTGAATATTTATGTATGTTATATGCATATGATGTAGTAGGTTAGTGCTTAATAACATGAATGAATATTATATCTATTTCATTTTATGTGCTAAATGGTTAGATATGCTTAGATCTTGTTGAATACTGCGTTGTTTGGTAATTAGGTTTTGAACCTGCGTTGTGAATAGGGGTTAAAGGCTGATGAATGTTAATTTATAAGTGCTCTATTAATTATTGTGATCACAAATCTATGTCCCATCTAGGTTGTAGGAAATTGAGTCCTATAACCCCCCTGCCTCTACCTCAGGTCAGACTTCATTTGCTTCGCTGGTGTTGCCGAAAGGGCCAGTATTTAGGGTTTTGTTGGTGCATTGTTGAAGCGTTGAACCCCATGTCTGAGCCTATGACAACAGGGCCCCTGGATCTCTATCCACAACAACATCTACCTCCTCGCGCTCCCTTTCCCTCCATTCTAGCACCATCCTGCTAGATAAAAGTCAAAATTTGAGTTAGCAAGCATAGAAATTATTAATTATGGACTAGTACATGAGATGCTTCATTTATAGCCATGTATAGGGCTGAGTATATGCACCCTATATTTTTCACAGTTGTGTATAACCTCACATATACGTGACCTTATGAATGGTATCCCCCGTACACCGAATTACCCAATTTGTGCCATAATTTACTCAAAATTTGAAGCCTAATTTAAAATTTTAATTAACTAGAAAGGAAGAGGAGGGTAAGAGGAATTACCTGGTCTAGACGGTTTCTGATTTCATTGCCCGATGCTCCCGCAATTACTAGTTGAAGATTGGAGGTATTTTGGTCCAATTTTCACTATTTGGGTAAAAAGTTAAAATGACATAGTAATTTTTAGTTTTGTTACTATTTATAACAATTTTAACCCACTTTCTATAGTTTTGGGTCATTTTTTTTTCCTAATGGACTAATACATAAGTGGATTGAGTTTGTTTTTGTAGTTTTCACCAGGGATTCTTGCGGATTTCAACGTTATGTTGGTCGTTCGTAACCACAGACAGGTATTTTCACTACCTAGTATATATGATAGGTATCCATTCCATCATACATTTTTTCATTGTTCTATAAGTGTCCCATTTGTGCCTTAGGTACAAACCCATTTGTTGCGACACAAAACCTTCCATCTACTACAAGACGTGTCGTTATCAAATGGTAGAGACTTACGAAATACGGGTGACCTAGTTAGATCCTATGCTTCATTTGGTGCCCATGCAGGGATTTTCCATAGGATGAGGAGTCTCGTATAAGCTAATACATGATTTTTTGTTGAACCTCATTTCTCACTCATAATCATGCTGCCTTACACCTAGAGGACTCCCAATCAAGTTTAATTTAAGCTCCTTTCCAACTCGTCTTCAAAAAGTGAAAAGATTGTTGAGTGGCCTTGCCTCTTTCACACTCGTAAATTGGATTTTAAAGGACGTCTATTTGGAACAATTTTATCCATTTTTCACACGAAATAGACTAAATGTCATGAAAAAAGACATTTTTTGGCGTTAAGTTGTGTTTGCATGTCATGCCCTTTCTTTCACTATTGAACCTATATATGGTTTTCCCTTTGCATTATAAATTGTTTGCCTCAACAATTTTTGCATCCTCAACCAAGAAGAGCCTCGTTTATATCCTTTGCAATTTGACACCCTATACCTAGGAGGGAACATTCCCCTGAGTGTCCATCTCCCGCATGCATCTCCTTGAATTCAGCATAGGTATGTTCCACTGTTGGAACTAGTTTTTCTTACTTACAAGACTTGTTTCCTCCTCTGTATCATAACATTCATTTTTCTATGAAAAAACAAAAAAAAAGACGGGTGAGAAGGGAGTACTATATTATATTGGTAGGAGTTGTGTCGCCTTTGAACATAGCACAAAGTTATTGAGTCCATTTTTCATCATAATTTTTGGTTTAGCATGGCCTTAAGAAGATGATCTCATTACAAAGTCTTCTCTACCAACTGGTTGCTCTTCCAATCCCTATGGATAATTTCATTGATTCTTGCATCTCATGGTTTCATCATTAATTCTATGTTGTCAGAGTCTTCCATGTATCTCATGCTTCGGTTCAAAGAAAGTCTATCAACCTGTGTCGGCCATTCCTTAGAACTCTTGACTTTTCATGTCGACCATACCCTTAGTTTGTCTTAGAATCACATGATATTGTAGTCCTATCATGCACCCTGGACCTATCTTCATCATTGGTAGGTAACCTTGAACCCAATAACTGACATTTCATCATTGTTCGTTGACTAGCTGGTTTCCCTTTTGTTCGATGGCAAGACATCTATTCACACATTGGGATTTGTGCATTGTATTGGATTCCATTGGCCTTGTTGTTGGTTTCCTCACCTTTGTCAGCAATTTTCCTCATTGGATGCTACTCAAAGAGTCTTTTTCTGTACTACTTTCACTTGACACACGCGAAAGATGCAGATGGTTGTTGGTTCATGAACATTTTCTTCATCCCATATCCTCCAAATCATGAAGCTCTTGCCTTGTACCTCGTGTTGAATGATGAGAGATGCCTTAATTATCTCCTTTTATTGGGTCTCCTTCCATCAACTTCAATTCATCTATTATGGAAATGGGACATACAGTCTTATGAATACCTTGAGGCTTGTAGTCATTAGTGGTAGGTTCTCTCACCACTGACAATTGGGAATACATCAATCACTACTACATTAGGTGCAAATTACAACGAAATATTACGACGGCTTAAAATTTCCTCATATTGTTTTTTCTTTTTTTGGACTAAATATGCTTTTTTTTTTAGGGTCCAGCTGTTGATCGCTCTAGCGACCAACCTTCCATGTTGGTCGTTATAATGAAGAAAGTCAGTCGGTAGAGTAACCAACCACAATTTAGTCTCTATAGTGACCAACTTGGCACGTGTGAGAATCAAACGGTCATTTATGACAAATCAATCCTATATATATCTCAGTTACGGAAAATTTTCTATAGTTGCGACAATCATTTTCTATAGTTGCGAAAATTATTCGGGTGTTCTGATGCAATGGTGTTTTGGTTTTTTATGAAATCTTGATTTCAATTCTCTTTCATGAAGAGAAACATTGAATTGATCAGACTCTACATAGTTGACATTTTGAAGGTCAGTACTTAAAAATTTTCTGTGTGATTTAGTAGTTTGGTGCTATTGAACTATTTTATGCTTTATTTTCACTCCTTAAATAAGATTTTATGGTTTATTTTAACTCCTTAGAAATATTTTATGGTTTATCCACTTTTGATAGAGTAAAAAGATTATTGATTCAACTACAATCACTCTAATTAGATTCAATCACTCTAATTTTGTTCTTATATTTCATGGAACTTCTTGAATATATAAGTATCCTTGCCTTAGTAAATTTACATTTAGGGTTTCCTCCTTGAGTTGGGAAAGAACCAACTAGAAGTGAAGAGCAGTGGTTTTTTAGTTGATATTGGGCATCAGTACTCTTGTGTATCCCTAAATCTACCCTAATTTTTATTAGGGACTTAATATTATATAGTGTGATTTTGGATGATAATAGATCCACCTCCTCTTATTAATGTTTCATGCTTTTAGGTTTCATGATTTGTCCCTTATTTTTTCTGAACATGCTATATAGTTTTCATTACAAATATCTAAATATATACCAAATTATTTGAATAGATTTGTATATTGTACTTATAATGTTTCAATCGATTTGTTCTAATAGGTAATTACAATTTCAACTCCAGATGAGAAAAGAGAGCTTGTTATGTTAAAGCGACACATGGTGATTCATGGTGATGGGAAATGTTATTGCCCTTGTTGTGAATGTGGGGATTTTAATGGAAGAAGACTACCTTTAAAAATAGTTGAATTTTTTTTTAGGGAGAATGGGAATGTTGAAGGGGGAAATGAATATCGTCCCATGGTAATTAATTAGTTATTATTATAGATCTTTAAGGGTATTATACATTAATTTTTATTTTTTTTTAATTTATCTTTGAAAATAATATTTTTGATATACTCTAACTGTATTTTATTGCTTCCATCGTTTTTATTAAAGAAAAATCATCCTAAGAATGTGATGTCGCCTAACAGGAGACGTTTTCATAGAGATAATACTGAAGAACAAGATGAACTTAAACGTGTGGATAATGGTGATCATGTCATTCCTATGGAAAATGATGATATTAATAATACAAGTGATGATGATGGGACAAATAGATTGATCCAAGACATTTATAATGCTCCAATGGATGATGATGTCAACATGGAGGAGGACAAATTCTAGGACAATAATGATGACAATGACGAGGACAATGATGATGAATATATTTTTGATAAACCTATCCTTCAAAATGCCACTGAATCCCTATATGAAGGCACACAAAAAAGTGTTCTCTCTGCTGTAATGTTGTTGGTCAACTTGAAGGTATCAAATGGTTTTTCAAACACATGTATGACACAGATCCTAAGGTAAGAAACATAATTTTACAGTTTTATGCAATTTGCAACTTTTATTTTATTTTATTTTCAGTGTCAATTGATGTCTAAATTAAGGATGAAATATTTATAATGATTAATATAATTTTCATTATTGATTTTTTTTTTGTATATTGTTGTTGTATGTTGATAGGTGAATATTTCTTACCATCACCAAATAAGTTACCTCACACATACCGAGAATTATCAACCATTCTAAAATAAATTGGAATGGAATATCAGGCTATTGATGCATGCCCCAATGATCACATAATATATTATGGACATTATGCATCTGAATCGAATTTCCCCCAATGTCAAATCAGTAGATATTGAACTAACTAGTTAACAAAAAAGGCTCCTCACAAGGTTCTTCATTATATTCTCATAATTCCATGCCTGCAACGACTATTTAGATGTCGGAACATAACACAGTTTATGGATTACCATGCATGGAATAGAAGTGGAGATGATATTCTTCGAATGCCTGTAGATGGTTCTTTATATAAAAATATCGAAGAAAGATGGACAATTTTTAAAGAAGAACCTCATAATGTTAGGATTTCATTGGCAACTGATGGTGTATATCCATTTGGTGAGCTCAGGTCTATCTACTCGGTGTGGCATGTTTTTGTTATAAACAATAACCTTCCTCCTTGGATGTCAATAAAGAGAGAGCACACAATGTTGGCAATGATTGCTCCAGGTATATTTTTATAACAATATTGTTTTTTTAATGTTTAACATTTCATTTGTTTTGTTCATTGCACAATTTCATATAGATATACAAGGTGTAGTAATTATGTGTATTTTTTAACCATTTAGGTAAGTACCAAGTGAAAGATATGAATGTATATATTGAGCCTCTTGTCGATGAGTTGTTAAAGTTATGGGACGACGTCACTATGTACAATATCTGTAGACCAATAGGTCAAAGAGGATTTCAATTCCATGGGATTCTTACATGGACAATTCATGATGCACCAGGACTAACACATTTTTGTGGTATGTAACACACTATTGCACGTAAATAAGTTAGAATTTGATGATATTATAATGTGTTTTTTTTTAATAATTTCTTGTTATATAACTAATGTTGACATTGATGCGTATCTTCTAGGTCTACAAACAAAGGGTAAATTTGCATGTCCGGTTTGTGGTCTTAGGATGAGATCTTGTCATTCAAAAAGTTTAGGAAAGGAGGTGTTTGATGAATATAGGCACTTTCTCCCTAAGAACCATAGGTATCGAAATACTGATAAGCATCTTTTCAATGGTAAAGAGGAGAGTGGGATAAAACAATGAAGAATGACACCACACCTATGGAAGTTGGAATATAACAGATCAAATCGTTAATGTAAGTCAATCTTCATCATCGTATGCAATATAATAACCTTTTTTTAATTGTGTTGAATTCTCATGTCTACTGTGTATAATCTAACAATTTTTGTGTTAATTTCATTTATGTAACATATAGTTGGTCGTCAAGGCATTGATCTACTTCCATGAGGAATGAAAAGTTTCCCCAAACAATTTAGTAGGTTTCCCTACTGTGAGAAACTAGAAATAACTCATTTGTTTGACACAATGGATATCAGAAAGAACGAAACATAAATGTTGTGGAGAATCTTAGATGGAAGGCGTGACAAAGAAAAAAATTCTAAAATTTGTAGTGACCTTCAAGAAGCCAATCATACAATGCAAAATATTATTGATTTAAATAGGACTAATGGAGTCAATCGAAACAACCTCCCATGGTTATATAAAGAATATGAAAGCAATGTTGTAAAAGAGCTCATTAGAAAAATTAGATTTCCAACAGAATTTGCTTCAAACATCAAGAATATATTAACACAGAAAGGTGAATTTGGCAGGTTAAAAACTCATGACTGGCATACCTTTATCAAGGTAATTTCTTTTGTATATTTGTTGTGTATTGGTAAGAATCGATGTAATATTTGTAAATTTTGTAAATATATTGTTAATATGAAATCATAGATTTAGTAATGTGCCATTGTTTTGTTACTGTATGTGCTACCTCTATCTTTGCCTGAAAGCTTTGAAAACAACATAAGACAAGTTATATATTACCTTGGAAAATACATGAGGTAAATAACAACAAATGAATTACATATTATTATTTATATGTAATAAAAATTTTGTAGAAATTGTTGATGACATGTGTTTAATTTACTTGTAATATTCATGTATACAATATTGTCTTTGTTGAAAAATATTTTTTTATCGTAACATTTGTAGGTGGTTGTCATATAAAGAAATCCATAAGGAAGATATAAAATATTGGAAGAGAGAAACTCCTCGTTTAATGTGTGCAATGAAAAAGTATCTACCTCCAGCATTTTTCAATGTGCAAGAACACTACCTCATACACCAAGTCGAGGAGATTGAATTCTATGGACCTGTACACACAAGGTCAATGTGGATGGTGGAGAGACACTTGAATTCATTGAAGGCTTTAGTTAGACAAAGAGAATGTCCCGAGGGTTCTATGGTGGAGGGGTATATGGTATATCAAACGTTAGTGTATATTAGAGATTATCTTCCTGATTTAAGGAGGAAAATTAATATGCATTGCATTTGGGGTGTCAATAATGTCAAAATATTTGAATTGTGTTGGTCACTATAATTGCTTAATTAACTCAAACAATCAAGTGCTACATAAATTGTCAACCCAGGGAAGTCTGTTTATTTCAAAGATAACCACACACTATATATGCTCAATTCCAAAAGAAACTTAGAGTTGTAGTAAAGGAAACTATATTAATCACACTTGCCTTGAATGAACTGAAGTTCTGACTTGAATTACAGGAAAGAAACCTACCTATTGCAGATCTTTAAAGATTAATCTAAAGAATCCTGGATTACATTTAAAATAACAACTGAAACAGGAAGAACAACTATTCTGTAACCAGAGAACAGGACCCTTACTCCCAAGCAGGAACTTCAGCACCTTGTTTCTGATTAACACACTTTCATGAAAACAGTAATGCGTAGAAGGCTAGCTCTATCTAGCAGAGAACAGGGCCCTCTAAATCCTTCCTTTTGAAGCAGGAACCCTTAGCCCAGTCTCTGATCAACACACTTGTGAAAAATAACTGGAAGCTTACTAATTTTATAGAGAACATGACCTTCTAATTCCTTCCTTTCTAGGCAGGAATCCTTAACCCAGTATCTGACTAGCACACTTGCAGAAACAATTAAAATCTATAGAAAACGGGACCTTCTGACTCCTTCCTTTCTAAGCAGGAATCCTTAACCCAGTCTCTTACTAGCACACTTGCAGAAACAATTGAAATCTACATAGAACAAGACCTTCTAACTCCTTCCTTTCTAAGCAGGAATCCTTAACCCAGTCTCTGACTAGCACACTTGCAAAAACAATTGAAATCTACAGAGAACAGGACCTTTTGATCCCTTCCTTTCTAAGCAGGAACCCTTAACCCAGTCTCTGATTAGCAAACCTCATAAAATCATCACACAATATTGCTAATGAAAATGATTATGAACTTCATGAAAACAATGTAATATTCAATAAATTAAAGTTCTTAACAAGACAGAGTTCAGTAATGTTTCAGCAAAGCAGAATTCATTAAAAGTAGTGTTTCAGCAAGACGAAAGTTAATCAAGGCATAAACAAAAATTACACTAACACACTATAAAACTAACGGGTGAATCTTGTGAAGAAGGTGGGCCCTCCCTTCTCACAAGATTCCCCTGAGACGAAAAAGCTAGAGAAGGATGCTCAAAACAGTCTTCTATTCATCTATCAATGTATCATATTACAATCTGAAAATGAAGTACGTCCCTCTCTTTGAAGCTTTCTCAATACATAAAAATTGGATCCTTCAAATGGTGATTTCCTCTTATTTAAAGAGGGAATCCCTTCGATACAATTGATCAAACATTACATATGAATATCTGAGTCCTATTCTTAGTCGGATCGACTTTCTAAACCAGAATAGCATTTCCTAGTCTCGCACAACAGAATGCTATTACAAGTGCTGAATGAGATGTTGTTATTACGGCTGGAGTAACAGTTCTTTCTCATTGATGTTGATGTTGTTTCAGCATCACAAATCGTGGGCTGTTTCAGCCACGGGATTTGCGCTCTTGACTGTTTCAGCATTCTCATGTAGGAGTGATGGTTGGTGCTTGGCTCACATGCGACTATTATAAAGTTGTTGTTGACCGCTGACTGTGTAACGACTTCCTTTGTGTTTTAGCGTCGTCAACTCTGGACTGTGTAATAGCTCTGTGTTTTAGCATCTGCGACTTTGGACTGTGTAACAGCTCTGTGTTTCATCATCTGCGACTCTGGACTGTGTAACAGCTCTGTGTTTCAGTATCTACGACTCAGGACTGTGTAACAACTCTGTGTTTCAGCTTCTGTGACCTAGACTATGTAACAGCTCTGTGTTTCAGCATCTGTGACCCTGGACTGTGTAACAGCTCTGTGTTTTAGCATCTGTAGTTTGAACTGTTTCAACACTTATACATTTCTAATCAATGGTTAAGTACGAGAGTGATGTAAAATATTATGCAAAATAGATTAAACATATAGTAATGAGAAGGGGCATTGTATTACCTTTGGAATGATCAGATAGAGTGATAATATGAGTTTAAATGTGGGTGATCAAGAGTGTAATAGTGGAAAAAAGTATAGGCAAAAAGGAACATTGTGTGGTCCTAACATCCCCCCCAACTTAAGGTGTTGCACGTCCTCAGGAAACGTTACTCTGAATCAGAGTCTGAATACCGACTCTGAGCATGTAAGTTACTCAAGCAGTAGCTCTGGGAGGTACTGTCCATTGGAGTTCTGAACCCTTGGACCCACTGTAATATTTTCCATGCTACTGTTTCTCTCTTCTTAGGCAGCTTATAATTAATTTGATATCTTTCTATTGGCAACCAGAGGATAGGAAAATAAAACTTGTACCCTATCCAATTTTCAGCACATTGCTGAGCACACTGGATGTAGTTAGGCACCCTGGAGATTGCTACCTCTAGGTTGGTGGGGATAAAAGGGTGGTGTTCTTGTCTTTTCTCAGTGGATTGCTGCCATAATAGGTTATTTGCCTGGAGGGCAGGAATCTCTATGGATCTGATGATGTGTTGACAATCCTGGAGCACTCTTGATTGTAGCTGTTGAACATGTTCAGTCATACCTTGTTTCTTTAAGAACTCATAATATTCTCTAACAAAGGTGGTTGCATTATGTGGTTCTGGTATTATCCATAGAAGGCGGTTGTCTTCGTTGTGTTTAGAAGCCATGAGGTCATCTTGCCAAATGATTTGATTGTAGAGAAAGGAGGTGAACGCCCAAATCTGAATGTCCCCAACAAGAGGATTAAGGTTCAGCTGCCTGTTCTCAGGAATGGCTCCGTTGTGGAAATATGACTCACAGAGGAGGTGTTGATCTCTAGCAGATGCTTCTGTGAAAGTTTTAACAAAATCTGTTGGGTGTAGTACTGCATAGGATTTTCCTTCTATAATTGATTTGATCTGAAACCATGTGAGTCACTCCATAAGGAACAAGGAGTAGTTGGAAGATGGCTTTCTTATGGCCAATAGCTTTTGTGTCAAATCAAATACCCGGGCCATTCTACCTTTCAACTCTTTGTTTTCTTTCTTTAGGGAATGAGCTTCCTCATGTATCTGTTCTAGAGATTCCCAATTTGATAAAGTGTGATTTATCTAGATTTGTCTGTACTCTTGCAGGCTTTTGGCCTGTGTTGCAACATACTCTTTCTTCCATTTTTGTATTGCTGCTTATTCATCCCATAGCTGGGTATGTGTTTCAGCGTTGCAAGTAGTGGGATGAGATAAGGTCTGAGTAGATTGTTCCACGAAAGTGGGAATATTGATCTAGATGGGAGGTATAAATTCCTCCATAGGCATTGTCTGTACAGCTTTGTTGACACAGGTAGGAGCTTCATTTGTTGCAGTGCAGGGCTCGGTCTTAAACTTGGGAGGACTTGCTAGTTCTTGTGTGACAGCAGGTTCTTCCTCTTTGACTACAAAAGTTGAAGGATTAGGGGGAGCTCCTGATATTGGGACTTGAGTTACCTTATAGCCTGCCTAATAGTAAATATCACCACATTGACAACACATATATTCTTTACACAGGCTCTCTGTAGTCCCCTCTAACAAGGTTGCTATACGAGCTAGTGTGTATAAATTTAGTTCCTTCTCGTATGCTTCCTTTGCTTTGGCTAGCTCTTGCTTATATGCTTCCAGTTCAGATTTTAAAAACTCGTTTTCCTGCAAGACAAATGCCATTGTTGGTTCTGGTTGAGGGATGATTGGTTCTTGTGTGGCAGTCACAGCCTCACTAGCTGGTTCTTGTGGAGCAGCTACAGGGATGGCAGTTGATTTTTGTGTTTCAGCTTCTTGATGTAAGGAGAGTAGTGTTGCAGCACCCTGGGCCTCTAATTCCTATATCTCAATGTCAATATCAGCAACTGGTTCTTGTGTTTCAGCCGTAGCTAGTTCTTGTGTGGCAGCTATCACTGGTTCTTGTGTTTCAGCCACTGAATGGGTAGATGGTTCTTGTGTTTCAGCTACTTTATTTGAGGAGAGTAGTGTTGCAGCACCCTGGGCCTCTAATTTCTGTATCTCCATTTCAATATCAGCAGCTGGTTCTTGTGTTTCAGCCGTAGGTGGTTCTTGTGTGGCACTTATGGCTGGTTCTTGTGTTTCAGCCACTGAATGGGTAGCTGGTTCTTGTGTTTCAGCTATGGGGTTTGAAAGAAATGATGGCGCACCACCCTGGGCATTTGGTTCTTGTGTTTCAGTGCCCGTGGGTGGGGTGCGCAAAGATCCCGGGGTTTGGGAGGTTGGAAATGTATGGGGTATCAGTCGAATGGGTTGGGGATCTAGGGTAGTGGAAATAATGGGTGGCCTTGTTGAGGCCCTTGTTCACTTTTTTCGTAAGAAGGGCGGAAAGAGGGGAATTTGATTTCGTTTTCGTGAGGGTCTTTCCTCAATGATGGGGCAGGGGGAATTATCTGGCTCAGAGTCATCGCTAAGAATATGAAGGGTGGGAGTGGATGATTCTGGTAAGGTATGAGGCGGGCTAGGTATGGTAGGGGAATTGATTGGACTGATTGGTTCTGTGGGTGGGCTATTGGGTACTTCTGAAGGGTCTGGGGGATTTTGCGGTTGCTGCTCCTGGAGGTTTTGAGGAATTTCGGCAGCTGCTTGGGGGTTTATGGGCAGATTATTTAGTGGAGGTTTTTCTTGAGCAAAACCCCTTTGGATGAGCAATTGGACAAGACGGTGATGGGTGAGTGAAAGGGTGGGATCTTTGGTCTTTCTGCAGTAATGTGCCATGTTTTTCAGACAACCCAGCAAATAATAAGAAATATTGACCCATCTATTATTCCTTAAATGAGATAACAGAAGAAAGTCGTGTTGATAAACTACCTGGTATCGGCCCTCGCAGGTTAGGTAATGCTTGATGAATCTTGCAACTTCCGGCCATGGGGGTGGCAATGACCTGAGTTGAACACCCCTGCCTTTAAGTACAATTCATTCTTCTAGCAAGAAGAAATTTTGCTGGGCATTCTGAATGATATGTTTACGGTTGAACATGTGAGTGTTGTCGGTAGGGAGGCCTGAGACCTATGCTATATCCTCTTTTTTTACTAAAATTCGGACCCCTTGGATGAAAGAATGGTCCTCCTGAAGGTTTTGGGCGAATTGCAGAACTTGTTGTTCATTATACCACTGGAGTCTCTGAAAATAACTGAGCCATCCTGCCTGCTGAAAGATTTGATAAGCTACTGGATAATGTTCTAACAGCGCTGTGGTGGCAGGATCGTTCCATATGACAGAGCCTCCCATAGCTACCAGCTCGATAGGCTACAGCGTCAAAGAGTTTGAGTATCATCTTCTGCATAGAGTGAGTTTTCCGAGCGACGTTATGCAAAATGGCGGTCAAATGTGCGAAAGGGTGGTGAAATAGGGATGGAGGTGGTGAATTTGTGCGAAATGATGGTATAGATGATTTGATGTGTCCTCCCCTCCCGTCAAGTGTGGCTAATAATGATTACACTTGAGTGGTCATAATGATTAGAATATTCTCATTAACTATATCCTAACTGAATTACATAAAATTTACATACCTCACCTTAGCTTTTGATCCGTTCTGTAAACAAAATATCATGCCTATCCATGGTAGTCCTGCAGTGGTCGTGGCGGAGGCTTTTGATCTAATAGATGAATTGTGTCGAGGGTTTGCTGACTGGAAGGACGAACTATCGTATGAGAGCGTAAAAGCTTGCTGACAGATGATGTTGAAAATTTGGTGTTTCAGCAACAGAGAAGAATGAAACAATTGTTGGACAGTGTTGTTTCGGTGTGAAGAACTACTGAACAATGGTGTTTCAGCAACGAGAAAAACGGGGAAAAAAAATTGATGGACGGTGTTGTTTCCTCGATGAATAAAGTGAGGATTTTTCGGACTGTAGTGTTTCGGCAGTAGGAAGAACAAAAAGTGTTGAACATTGGTGTTTCAGCATCGGTAAAAATGATGAAAATTTGTTGACAATGGTGTTTCAGCAATGGAAAAGAAAAGGCGAAACAATTGCTAGACGGTGTTGTTTCGTCGATGAAGAAAGTGAGGAGATGGGGAAAAGTGGAAAAAGGTTGGTGTGAGGTTGGTGGTAGCGGTGTTTCAGTAATGGGGGAAAGGGAACGAATTGCTGACAGTGGTGTTTCGGCAACAGAGGAAAGTCAAAAGGTATTGAACAGTGGTGTTTCAGCATTGGAGGAAAGTCAAGAGTGTTGAACGGTGGTGTTTCAGCATCAGAGGAAAGTCAAGAGTGTTGAACAGTGGTGTTTTAGCATTGGAGGAAAGTCAAAAGTGTTGAACGGTGGTGTTTCAGCATCGTAGGAAAGTCAAGAGTGTTGAACAATGGTGTTTCAGCATCGGAGAAAAGCTTGTCTCCTTGGAGTAGGATCGTCCTTTCCTAGTGGCCTGTGCTTCGATCGGGAATCTGCAAAAATCGATTGTAACATGGTATTTCTTGACAGGGATTATTAGTAAATAAATTTTAATCTAATCTAATACTAAAGAAATTAATTTAAAATAATTAATTGCAATTAGGGGTGGAAACCCCCTCTACGAAGAGAAAATGGGTGTCTGCCATGCATGTGGCCTTAAAATATTCTTTGGAAATAGGGCATCGGTACAGACGGAGTCGATGACCATTTACAAGTAGCGGAGTTTTGGAGTCATCGATTGTGAGGAGCCTTACTGTTCCATTGGGGAAAACAGTGTCTACTTTGTAAGGTCCAAGCCATCTTGTACGCAGTTTCCCTTGAAATTCTTTGAACCGGGAATCATACAGTAGGGCCCAATTACCTTTTTGGAACTGCTTGTTCTTGATATTTTTGTCATGCCATTTTGATATTTGTTGTTGAATTATGGTTGTCTGCTGAATGGCATCTAATCTTTTCTCCTCCAATTCATTAAGCTGCTACAACCTGGCTGTTTGTGCATCGGTTAAATCAAGGTTGACAACTAAAGTAGTCCTTAAGGCTTTTATCTCAAATTCCACTGGAAAGACAACACTTTTTCCATAGACTAATTCATAGGGAGAGAATCCTGTAGTATTTCTCCAGGTAGTTCCGTAGGCCCATAATGCTTCCTGGAGCTTGTAGGACCAATCCTTTCTATTTTCCTTCACTGTTTTTGTGAGAATGGCTTCTATTACTTTGTTTGTGCTTTCCACCTGTCCATTGTCTTGGGGGTGGTATGCTATAGTCATACTCTGTTGAATATGATATTTCTGAAGGGTGGCTTTGAACCCATGAGAAGTGAAAGGAGGTCCTCCATATGTAACTAATTCTCTTTGTACTCCAAATCTGGTGAAGATGTCTTTAAATAAGAAATCTATAACTACTTCTTCGTTCACTCTGTGGAGTGCCATGGCCTCCACCCATTTAGTCATGTAGTCTTTGTAGACCACTATATAAACTTTTTGATTGGATGGAGGGTTGATGGGTCCTATAAATTCTAAGGCCCATCTTTCAAATGGTTCAAGTACTATCTAGGGGTTTAATGGCATTTCATCTCTATGATTAGGTTGGCCTACTCTTTGGTAGCTATCACAAGCCTGGACATATTTCTTTACATCTTTGAAGAGTGAGGGCCAATAGTACCCCATCCTGAGAATTTTATGTGTTGTTCTCTTATCAGCAAAATGCCCTCCACAAGGGCCATCATGACAAGCTTTTAATAGATCATACACCTCATCTTCTCTAATACACCTTCAAATTTTTTGATCAGCTCCTGTATGAAAAAGGTACCCACTTATCCAACTATACCGAGTACTTTGATAAATGATACTTTTTTTCTCTCGGTAGGATAGGTGTGGTGGTAACTTCCCTGCAACCAAGTAGTTAGCAATGTTTGCATACCAAGGTGAGTGAGAATAAACTACAAATAGATATTCATTAGGAAAGGAATCATCTACTAGGGTATCATCATCAGGTGTCAATCGAGAAAGGAAATCAGCAACTACATTCTCTTTTCCTGGTCTATCTACAATCGTAATATCAAATTCTTGCAATAATAGTAGCCATCTGGTGTCTCTAGCATTTGTGATAGGTTTGTTCATTAAGTATTTGATAGCTGAGTTATGAGTATGGACAAAAGTAGAATAGTCAGTAATGTAATGTCTAAATCTATTAATTGCATAGATAACTGCTAAGAATTTCTTCTCGGTGACTGTATAATTGAGTTCAGCAGGGGTCATATTCTTGTTGATGAAATATATAGCATAAGGGAGATGA
>JASDQU010100848.1:125172-135937 GCA_032191745.1 Picea mariana
ATTCTTAATGACTTGTATTTTGGATGGGTCTACCTAAATTCCTTGAGATGAGATAAAATGTCCAAGCACTATTCCTTCACTCATCATCATATGGCATTTTTCTGTACTTAAGGAGAGTTGGGCTTGTATGCATCGTTTAAGTACTTTCTCAAGGTTTTGTAGTGCTTCTTGAAAAGAAACACCATAAGGAGTAAAGTCATCCATAAAGATTTCCATAGGGTCATTAAGCATATCAGAAAAGATTCCTAAAACTGCTCTTTGGAAGGTTGCAGGTGCATTACATAATCCAAATGGAAGAACTCTATAAGAAAAGGTTCCCCAAGGGCTAGTAAACGTGGTTTTATCTTGATCTTGAGGTGCAATTTTGATCTGGTTATACCCACTGAAACCATCTAAAAATGAGAAAAATTTCTTCCCTGACAAATTATCTAACACTTGATCAATGAATGGTAATGGAAAGTGATCTTTCTGAGTGGCTTTATTTAAAGCTCTACAATCCACACATACTCTCCATTTCCCATTTTTCTTCGGAACTATTACCAATGGGGATACCCATTCACTGTCTGATATAGGATAGATAAACCCTGCATTGAGCAATTTTTGAAGTTCTTCTTTGAGGATTTCTCTTAGATTTGGGTTCATTCGTCGCTGAGGTTGGCAGATTGAACGACAATCTTCCTTAATATATATTCGATGAGTACATAATTCAGGAGAGATTCCTTTCATGTCTGTTTAATCCCATGCGAATTCTTCTTTATTTTCTTGAAGTAACTCCATTAATTATTGTGTTTCAGCATCTGTCAAATTAAGGTTTATGTTCAATGTTTTGCCAGGTTCAATTTCCACTGGTATGCTTTTGGAGGAGATGGTGTTACATGTTTGAGGTGGACTTTCCGAATTGAGGTTTTCTTGATTATCAGACTCCAACAGTGCAATTAGTTGATTATAAGTTTATGGAGTCACAGAGGAGGGTTCGCAAATAAAATTATTGATTACTTCATCCTCAGTAGAGTCTTTTAGGCTTAAAGCTTGTCCGATAGTCANTTAAGGTTTATGTTCAATGTTTTGCCAGGTTCAATTTCCACTGGTATGCTTTTGGAGGAGATGGTGTTACATGTTTGAGGTGGACTTTCCGAATTGAGGTTTTCTTGATTATCAAACTCCAACAGTGCAATTAGTTGATTATAAGTTTATGGAGTCACAGAGGAGGGTTCGCAAATAAAATTATTGATTACTTCATCCTCAGTAGAGTCTTTTAGGCTTAAAGCTTGTCCGATAGTCAAAAGGGGTTGAGTAGGTTGATCCTCAAAATCTACCCATACAGAATTATCATTATTAACCAGGGGTGTAGCGTGAGGGTAGACAGTAAGCTGCTTAGTTTCATAACCATTTGAAATTGTCATTGAACCTGATCTACAGCTGATAAAAGCATCTGCTATGGCTAGCCAAGGTCTACCCAAAATTAGAGGGTGCCCCCCCAACTTTGTTTTGGGTTGTAGTACCGTAAAGTCAACTAGATAATTCCAGGATTCCACAGAGATACTGAGGTCTTCAATGACTTTTTCTGGTTTAATTGTGGATCAGTCAGCCAATTCTAGGATAGTTGGGGTTTCTCTGACTTCATTTTGTAATTGTAGCAGTTGTAAGGTTTCCAAAGTCATGATATTGATGGCTGCACCTAGGTCTACCAGGACTCGAGGGATTATCGTTTTTCCAACTTGTACTGTAACGGTAGGGTGTCCGAGATCACCATATTTAACTGGGGGAGTTTTACTTGACATTAGTGCAGACAGGTCTCCCATAACATGGACTGTAAGGGGATCCTTAGTTTTCCTACCAGGCTTTTTAACACAAATGTCTCGCATTGTCCTGGCATAGATTGGTANTTTAGTTAAGGCTAAATGCTCAGGAAATGGTGGTTTTGCTTTTTCAACAGCATTGTTAGAGGATAATTGTACCTTTTCAGGTACATCATGCTCTTTTGTTTCCTCTTTACCAGAAGAGGTAACATCAGCTATGGTAGGTTCCACGATTCTCCCAGATCGTAGATGAATATTGTTGCATTGCGCGGGGAGAAGAGAAAGCGTAGGCTGGTTATAAATGTCAATGCACTGCACAGCTTTATTATTTGGGTTAGGGTTAGGTTGTACAGGTAGTTGGGGTCTTATCGTTTGATTGTTTGGGGGAGTACCTACTAGTAAGAAAAGTGGTTGTAGGAATTGCGATTGAGGTAATTGATTTTGGAAGGGGGGTTGTTGTCCTCTCCAATTTTTATTCCATTGGTTCTGATATGGTTGTTGCTGCTGTGGAGGCCAAGGGGTCCACATTGATGGATCAACAAAGGGTGGGTTATTTTGTTGCATGGGTGGGTAAGTTTGTTGCATGGGTGGGTAAGTTTGTTGCATGGGTGGGTAATTCATTTGGTTAGTATATTGCATTTGATTGTAGGGGTAACTCATTTGATTGAAAGAAGAATAATTATTCCAACGATTAGAAGATGCAAATAGCATGTTAGGATTCATACCTTGTCCCCGCGGTTGCCATTGTCTCCTTTGTGTCATCAGATAGACAGCTTCAGCTTCCTCGTCCATTGGTTGTAATGCTGCCTTGATCCCTGGTAAATATGGACAATTTTGGGTATCATGATCTTTATCACAGATGGTGCAGATTGGCTTTTTTTCCAATGGACATTCTCTTCGTGGGTGCTTATCTCTGCATTGAGAACAAAATATGGACAGGGTTGCTTCTACTTCTGCTTGCTTTTTCTTAATCTACAGGGTGTCAATTTGTGAGGCAAAAGAGCTTAACATTTCAGTTTTAAAACCTTCAAGTAAATTACCTATTTCGGCTCTTGTTGCTCCCCCACTGGCTGATTTTTGGACTCTTGAAAATGTGGTGTCCCTACTGTTTGATCTATTTCTTGAAGCTCCTCTTGAACATCTTTTGCATAAATTAACAATCTCATCATATGATTCCTTAGATATGTCCCCTTTTCCAAGCATATTCAACATATATAGACAGTCATCCCTTACTCCTTTTAATAAGATAGTTTTGAGAATATCCTTACTTACATTGGGGTGACTGGATCTTTGTAGATTATACTATAGCCTTTCTACAAAGTCTTCCAGATTCTCATCCTCTTTCTGCATCATCTTAAATAGCTCCTCCCTCTTTTCTCTTGTTCGACAGTAGTCCTGGTATTTGTTCAGGAATTTCTATTTCATTTGGTCCCATGTTGTGATTAAATGGCCTCCAAGACTCATAAACCATCTTAGTGCATTCCCTTTTAGTGTTGCTGGAAATAACTTTAGTTTTTGAGCATTATAAACGTAATCATAACTTATGCATAATATATCAAACTCAAAAAAAAATTCATCAGGATCCTCTGAAGATAAATCATGAAAATTAGGTAATGCTGAGAGTGGAATGTTTTTCATGGGGGCTACTCTTCTAGGGAGATCGCCAATAGGAAATCCTAGTGTAGAGAAGGAGTTTTCATCATTTACCTCTCCTTCAGGACCTTCCTGTTATTTGTGATGCAATTTTTCATTGTACTCATCCATGTTTTCCTCTCCTACTGTTCTTGCTCTATCCTCAATGTCTCCTACTAGCTTCTGGACTGTCTCAGGACTCCAAACTTCTTTCCCTATTTCAAAGTTTTTTTGGAATGAAGGCTAGGACTTTTGTTTCCGAAGGTGTGGTCCTTAAGCAGCAGATTCTGACTTTGATATAATCTCGTCAATGTAAGTCTTTCTTCCTCCTTTTCCTTTTCCCTTGCCACCTGTAGGTTTAGTGTCTTTGGGGTCTTTCATGCAATCTTTTTATCTGAAAAATCATAAGTTCTTTTGAAATCTATAGCTATCTTCCCCGGCAATGGCGCCAAAATGTTGGTCACTATAATTGCTTAATTAACTCAAACAATCAAGTGCTACATAAATTGTCAACCCAGGAAAGTCTGTTTATTTCAAAGATAACCACGCACTATATATGCTCAATTCCAAAAGCAACTTAGAGTTGTAGTAAAGGAAACTATATTAATCACACTTGCCTTGAATGAACTGAAGCTCTGACTTGAATTACAGGAAAGCAACCTACCTATTGTAGATCTTTAAAGATTAATCTAAAGAATCTTGGATTACATTTAAAATAACAACTGCAACAGGAAGAACAACTATTCTGTAACCAGAGAACAGGACCCTTACTCCCAAGCAGGAACTTCAGCACCTTGTTTCTGATTAACACACTTTCATGAAAACAGTAATGCGTAGAAGGCTAACTCTATCTAGCAGAGAACAGGGCCCTCTAATTCCTTCCTTTCTAAGAAAGAACCCTTAGCCTAGTCTCTGATCAACATACTTGTGAAAAATAACTGGAAGCTTACTAATTTTACAGAGAACATGACCTTCTAATTCCTTCCTTTCTAAGCAGGAATCCTTAACCCAGTCTCCGACTAGCACACTTGCAGAAACAATTAAAATCGAAAGAGAACATGACCTTTTGACTCATTCCTTTCTAAGCAGGAATCCTTAACCCACTCTCTGACTAGCACACTTGCAGAAACAATTGGAATCTACAGAGAACAAGACCTTCTGACTCCTTCCTTTCTAAGCAGGAATCCTTAACCCAGTCTCTGACTAGCACACTTGCAAAAACAATTGAAATCTACAGAGAACAGGACCTTCTGATCCCTTCCTTTCTAAGAAGGAACCCTTAACCCAGTCTCTGATTAGCAAACCTCATAAAATCATCACACAAGATTGTTAATGAAAATGATTATGAACTTCATGAAAATAATGTAATATTCAATAAATTAAAGTTCTTAACAAGACAAAGTTCAATAGTGTTTCAGCAAAGCAGAATTCATTAAAAGTAGTGTTTCAGCAAGACGAAAGTTAATCAAGGCATAAACAGAAATTACACTAACACACTATAAAACTAATAGGTGAATCTTGTGAATAAGGTGGGCCCTCCCTTCTCACAAGATTCCCCTGAGACGAAAAAGCTAAAGAAGGATGCTCAAAACAGTCTTCTATTCATCTATCAATGTATCATATTACAATTTGAAAATGAAGTACGTCCCTCTCTCTGAAGATTTCTCAATACATAAAACTTGGATCCTTCGAATGGTGATTTCCTCTTATTTAAAGAGGGAATCCCTTTGATACAATTGATCAAACATTACAGATGAATATCTGAGTCCTATTCTTAGTCGGATCGACTTTCTAAACTAGAATAGGATGTCCTAGTCTCGCGCAACAGAATGCTATTACAAGTGTTGAATGAGATGTTGCTATTACGACTGGAGTAACAGTTCTTTCTCATTGTTGTTGATGCTCTTTCAGCATTGTAAATTGCGGGCTGTTTCAGCCACGGGATTTGCGCTCTTGACTGTTTCAGTATTCTCATGTAGGAGCGATGGTTGGTGCTTGGCTCACGTGCGACTATTGTAAAGTTGTTGTTGATCGTTGACTGTGTAACGAATTCCTTTGTGTTTCAGCATCGTCAACTCTGGACTGTGTAACAGCTCTGTGTTTCAGCATCTGCGACTCCGGACTGTGTAACAGCTCTGTGTTTCAGCATCTGTGACTCTGGACTGTGTAACAGCTTTGTGTTTCAGCATCTTTGACTCCGGACTGTGTAACAGCTCTGTGTTTCAGCTTCTGCGACCTAGACTGTGTAACAACTCTGTGTTTCAGCATCTGCGACCCTGGACTGTGTAACAACTCTGTGTTTCAGCATCTGCAGTTTGAACTGTTTCAGCACTTATACATTTCTAATCAATGGTTAAGTACGAGAGTGATGTAAAATATTATGCAAAACAGATTAAACATATAGTAATGAGAAGGGGCGTTGTATTACCTTTGGAATGATCAGATAGAGTGATAATATGAGTTTAAATGTGGGTGATCAAGAGTGTAATAGTGGCAAAAAGTATAGGCAAAAAGGTACATTGTGTGGTCCTAACAAATTGGAGGTATTGGTCGGGAATGGTAAAATGAGGAAAGTGAAAGGTATTATATTATTTGATTTTTATCTATATTTTATTTCTTCAATTTTTATTATACCTCCATCAATTATTATTATTCATTATTCTTACTAATTTATATTTTTTTTATTGCAGCTAGTCAAGTGTGGGATGCACTACATTTATACATTGCTAACAATATTAATTGGATGAATCTATGGATAGAACAATGTGAACAACATCATGGTAGGTTATCATGGGAAGGGGTGGCTACATTAATTAAAAGAGCTCATTGTAATGAATATCACAATCTTACGCAGAGGGAGATTGATTTAGCATATGGTTTAAAAGATAAATAGGTAAGCATATAAAATTTTACCCGCACTTTCTGTTATTATACAAAAATGTTAATGTATTATTTTTTAATATTTATTAATTTTAAATATGTTTATTAATTATTAATTTATTTTGTACTTATCAAGAATATTGTAGTTGAAGCACCACAAAGCTATGTGGTATAATGGTCGAAAATTTTGCGTCAAAAGTGTTGATGACACGAAGAAAACTGTTGATTCAGGGATAACTGCAATGTTTCAAGTCACTAATGTTTCTTCTAGAAGTGACAAGCATCCAAGTTTAAAACAAAATAGATATTATAGATATTTGGATGATATAATCAAGTGTGAATTCAAATCCTTCAAGATAATTCTATTTGAGGTCAAATGGTATTGTTTACGGATAAATGAACGTGATCCTGAAAGAACTGTTATTCAACATGACAATGGTTTTACCATGGTTAATACAAGGACATTTGAGCCAGGTCTAGAAAGTTATGTTCTTCCAAGCCAATGTGAGCAGGTATTCTATTGCGAGGTTCCTGGTAAACCAGGTTGGTCATTTGTTGTTAGATATGATCCAAGAGGAATGCATGTAAAGTATAATGTATCAGAAGAAGATCAAATTCAAGAACTAGAAGGTGATACAGAGGAACATGAGGAGGTAGACCATGTATCTTCAGATGATGAAGTCAAAGAAGCTGATCTACCATATGATGTAGATGATAATGTTCCCGATGACGCTATATCGGATGATGATATTATGGAAAATTATGACAGTGCTGATGATGATGTTGATATGGCCAATCCATTTGATGATGATTCTGAAATACCAGATGATGATACAGAATATGATGAGTTGGATGAAGAAGAAGATCAATGATATTCCTACATGTGGTGATTAATTTGTACTATAGATCTCTTATTTTTTTTTTCTTTCATGTAATCTTAGTGTCGTTTTTAATTATAGTTCTTGAATCTAGATAGATTGGGTATTGGGGAAATGAAAATGTTCATGATGAAGATGATATTAACTATGTTGAGCTTGATGAATAAGAAGATGAACGATATATAGAGGCATGTGTTTTATATGATGATATTTAAATGATTTTATTTTGTATAATATAGTATTTTACATGTTCTTTATTATGTCAAATTAGGTATGGGGAAATTGAGAGTGATGTGAGGGGGGGGGAAATAATTAGATCTTCCAACTTCACATGGTTGCCCCTATTTATTAGAGAATGAAATATTCTCGAAACCGAGAGAAGCTCATGAAAAATGAGGTTTTCTCATAAAAGTTTTGGTATTTTCAGCCAAATTTTGCATTTTAATCTAATTAGTTGGCTCTCGGTTTTGGGAATGGTAAAAGTTGACTTGACTTAAAGAACTTAGCCCAAAATCCAAGTTCTAGTTTCAAGTTCCTACACCCCGATCTAGTACCTACACTCAAAGACAAATAAGGTTAGGTATTCTTGGAATTTTGGCAAAAAGGTATTCGATTTGTAAAACATAAAACATAAACCCTAATGTAAAACATCAATTCATCATGTAAAACATAAACCCTAATTTAGTGGAGCATTCGATTTGCTCCCAGTGAATGGATGCCCATTAGGCAAGAATTCCTTGCTTACAACAATCATTTAGTGCCTACCTATCATGGGTTGGTCTAGTTAACACCTCTTTTTTCCATTTGGTGCCCATGTTGACCGTTTCTTTTAGTCCCAAGAGCCCCATTAGCGCCACCATGAATTTCAGTTCAAAATAGAAGGACTGTCAATGAGGGGTGATATGGCCGTGGTGTGTAGGAATAGGCCTAACACCTTAAAAATTATCATTCTCCAAATATCTTATACAAATTTTACAAGGAAATTGTATTAGGACTAGACACGAGCAACTTTGACCTATGAATGGGGCCAACATTGAAATTTTTTCAAATTGTTTCTGAATGCATTGAAATTTGACATGGATAGACTATTCACATGCCTTAACGATATGGGAGGGTTTATGGACTCAAATTTGACTCGCACACCCACTTTCTTCCATCATCAATTCATCATGTAAAACATAAACCCTAATTTAGTGGATTATTTGATTTGTTCCCAGTGAATGGATGCTCATTAGGAAAGAAGTGCTTTCTTACAATAGTCATTTAGTGCCTACCTGTCATGGGTTGGTCTAGTTAACACCTCTTTTTTCCATTTGGTGCCCATGCTGACCCTTTCTTTCAGTCCCAAGAGCCCTATTAGCCCCACCATGACTTTCAGTTCAATTAAATACATGGACTGTCAATCAGAGGTGATTTGTCCATGGTGTGTAGAAATAGGCCTAGAACCTTCAAAATTATCATTCTCCAAATATCTTATACACATTTTACAAGGAAAGTGTACTAGGACATGCCCTAGGCAACAGTGACCTGTGAATGGGGCCAACGTTGAAATTTTTTCAAACTATTTCTGAATGCATTGAAAATTGACATGGATAGACTATTCACATGCCTTAACGATCAGGGGGGGTTTATGGATTCAAATTTGACTCACACACCCACTTTCTTCCATCATCAATTCATCATGTAAAACATAAACCCTAATTTAGTGGAGTATTCGATTTGTTCCCAGTGAATGGATGTTCATTAGGTGAGAACTCCTTACTTACAACAGTCATTTAGTTCCTACTTATCATGGGTTGGTCTATTTAACACCTATTTTTTCCATTTGGTGCCCATGTTGACCCTTTTGTTTATTCCCAAGAGCCCCATTAACCCCACCATGACTTTCGGTTCAAAATACACGGACTGTCAATCATAGGTGATATGGTCGTGGTGTGTAGGAATAGGCCTAGCACCTTCAAAATTATCATTCTCCAAATATCGTATACAAATTTTACAAGGAAATTGTACTAGGACTTTCCTCGGGCAACAGTGACCTGTGAATGGGGCCAACGTTGAAATTTTTTCAAACCATTTTTGAATGCATTGAAATTTGACATGGATAGACTATTCGCATGCCTTAACGATATGGGAGGGTTTCTAGACTCAAATTTGACTCTCACACCAACTTTCTTCCATCACCAATTCATCATGTAAAACATAAACCCTAATTTAGTGGAGTATCTTATTTGTTCCCAGTGAATGGATGTTGATTAGGAAAGAAGTCCTTGCTTACAATAGTCATTTAGTGCCTACCTGTCATGAGTTGGTCTAGTTAACACCTCTTTTTTCCATTTGATGCCCATGTTGACCCTTTCTTTTATTCCAAAGAGCCCCATTAGCCCCACCATGACTTTCAGTTCAAAATACATGGACTATCAATGAGAGGTGATCTAGCCATGGTGTGTAGCAATAGGCCTAGCACCTTCAAAATAATCATTCTCCAAATATCTTATACAAATTATCATATGTTCACAATTTATATAATTAAAACAAGAGTTCTTGGGATAGTCTTAGGTCTTTGAGAAAAATACATTAATAATACATGGTAATAGGATGGGGAAAAAATGGTAATCTAGGGATCCATCATATTATTATATAAATCAAGGTATTACTCACATTTGATATGTAAAAAAAACATATAAGTTTTCCACATTTTTCTCTAGTGCCTCAAAGAGATGATACAAAATACAAGGAGGTAAACCATTAGCCTAATTTAGGGACACACACCCTACATTATAGATAAGAAAGAAGAATGAGTGTGGACAAGGTTGGCACTAGCACTAAAAAGAAGAGCACTATAATGAAGAGAATAGAGCAGGGAGAACATGGGACTGAATGTATAGAAGTTAAGGATATAGTTGAAGATATTGCTTCCACATTATTAATGGATATAGGGGGATCATCCCATATATAAACCCCCATCCTCTGGATCAGAAAAACACAATAGTGGTAAGAAATATAAAAATAAATAACTTGCCTTGCATTGCGTTTGAGCACCCATCTTGCGAACTTGCCTTGCGTTGTGCTCGGGCCCCCAACCTTGGTGAGGCCGCATTAAAAAATCTACCTCCAAGACAAAATTGGTTCTTATCCATCCTCTGGCTCGTCTTTTTGCCTAGTGCTCCCTTGTGTGGTCATTTTTGTTACGGCTCTTCATGCGTTTGGGCACCCATCTTGTGAACTGACCTTGAGTTTCATTTGGGCACCCACCTTCCGAACTTGACTTGGGTTGCGTCTGGGCACCCATCTTGCAAACTCACCTTGCATTGCATTTGGGCACCCACCTTGCATTGCGTTCAGGCGCCCATCTTGTGAACTCGCCTTGCGTTGCACTCGGGCACCTAACCTTGGTGAGGCTGTATTAAAAAATCTACCTCCAAGAAAAAATTGGTTCTTATCCATCCTCTGGCTCATCTTTTTGCCTATTTCTCCCTTGTGTGGTCATTTTTGTGCAAGTGTGAGATCCCTCGAATTATATTATATATATACAAACCAATATAAAAACGACCACAAAAAAAAAAAAAACCAAAATAT
>JASDQU010100848.1:136110-180864 GCA_032191745.1 Picea mariana
GCTCATAATTTTTGAGCTTGCCCTGGAATATTTGCACTCGATCTGCACACATAGAGTCGAGGAGAAGGAGGGTAGGGTAGTTGGATGTCTACACACACAGAGGATGGGCATACGGAGGAGGGAGAGGCATATCTAGATTGAATATCTGCACGGAGGAGGGAGGGATTAAAACCATGGTAAGTCTTCTTCTTCTTCCTCACTTGGAAAGAACCATGATATAGAGTTTAGGGTTTAGTTTTTTTCTTAATCCCTCTTCTACATGAGAATAAGGATCCCTCAATATAATAATGAAGATAGGGTTTTCATAAACTACAACAGTGATGAACTGTTGGACGATGGCGTTGGCGAGCTGCTTTGGAATCCTGAAGACAATTCTCCTCATGGAAATCATATGAATAAAGGTATACATGAACACCCAAAATAGGGTTACCCTCGTCGGCACTATCAACAGTAGCAACAGGGTTACCCTCATCGGTACTATCACTGAAACTGGAAATTGGAGTACTCGGTCTATCCTCAAGAGCTTGAAACTCAAATTTATAGTCTGAATCATTAACAACAGTATCCATATGACCAATGCGATCCAAATATTTATTTCTTGAGTGAACAGGTGAATCTCATTTCCATTATAATGAAACTTTATCAATAAAACCCTCCATATGAGTTTTTGTGCGTTCCTTTGACCAGTGTTGGAGGAGGCTGACCGTTTGCTGGAGGGGAGATTGAAACCAGCTTCAACCTTTAACAAATTTGGGTCATTGTAATAATTGACTTGTTTGGCATGATCGTTATCCCTATATGTGAAACCTTTGAATACAAATGAGATAGAAACTGATGCATCTGCATCAGTGCGTATCCATTGATCTTTAGGAGAAATTGCAACCTCGACCCATTTCAATAATGACTCGTCGATCCATTGAAAAATTGTTTAGATGATATGGAACTTTTCTAGTGGATTCCCACAAGTCTAATTCAATTTCAAGTATTCAAGAGGAATTTAGGTCCCAGATACCAAAACTTATTGTTTTTGGTGTCTTTTAAGTGCGTGAAATTGTACACTGACATTAAAATTTCCTAAAATTTCCTAAAATTTCCTCTATTGACATTAAACTTTCCATACTATGAAGATGTCAAAGACACACACTTCCATTCTTGCAAATGTCTCCTCTAGGTCATTTATACAATGTTTTCTTTTGATCAAAATATACTATTACTAGTATATTAGTCAAAATATTGAAATGAACTGAGAATATAAGAGAGAACATATATTAGTAAAATGATCACATCAACACAAGGAATGACAATATGTACTATGGGACACCTAATTTGGGGAAAACCAACAAGAAAATGAGCAATGCTCCTTGTTGTTTACAAAGAAGCATGGACTCACTATGGAGTTACAATAGACACTATCACTTGTGAAAAACTTCTATAAGGTCTTTTTCTACCTTTGTTCTACTCAAATATAAAAATCATTTTATCTAGTCATCTATATTACAACTACCTTCTTCAACATTTTGTGTATCGAGGGAACCCAATGCTTCTGCATATAAGAGAAATCCTTTCCACCATATAACCTACTCACTAGCATGATGAAATCCCTCATGGGTTCTCATAAATTAGAGGTGGGATACAAATTAGATGGGAAATTATAAATTATTTCTAATTCTATCTTCCCACATAATTTTGGCCCAACACCTACCCAAAATACTGAGTGAAGAAATACTTTGTGTTTTCTCAGAGGTTGGGCTCCAGCCCCAGATACAAAAGTCTTACATGTCAAGTTGTCTTTTCAATGTTTATATTTAGTTATACTATAACATGAATATCATTGGCCTAACGTTTCCTTCTCCCTCGATGGAGTGTAGGTACAACCACATATGTATCTATCATAACTATCATCCATCTCGAGCAATGAAATTTTGAGAGGGACAAGGGAAAACATATCCGACACATGTTACAATGTGAAATCAACTAGAGGTGAAAATGTCAAAAGAAATTTTGGTAGGCGCATGAAATTATTTCTTGTTGAAGGAGGATCATGCTCTTATGACAATGAGAGCATAGGTGACATCGAGGTTCCCTTGAGGTACAAAAACCTACTGAAACAATGTGTACCCAAGGAACTTCCAGAGTTGGACACCAACTTCTGTTTTAATGAGAGGATGTATCACATTGCTCCATCATCCATCCATGGCCTTGGTTTATTCTCCATGGATGGAATAAAGGTAAAATATGGCGGATTAGTTGAATTTTTTGAGTATGTTGGACCATGTTAAACTTATGGAGTATGGCTGAGGCTAGTCCAATATATGCCTAGTATGTGGAGATACGCACTCGCCACAAATTATATACAACTGAAAGACAATAATAAAAATAAAGGAGCGACTATGTATATTGATGGAAGCCCAAAGGCAACGGGGAATATTTCAGGTCTTATAAATAGTACAAGGCCTGGGATGACAAGAAAGGAACCCAATTGCATTTTTGAGGAGTGTGAAGGTAATAGGATATTTGTATGTGCGGTGAAAACAATAATGGCAGGCGAAGAGTTGTTCGTCGATTGCAATCTGAAACGAGTCGACCCAGGAATGTCTTGTTTTTCTACGGTACAAAACCTATTATACCCAAACTTAAAAAGGGATTACTTAATTTGTGAATGTTTCATTTGTGATGAAATTTTATTTTATTTATGGAATATTTTACTTTTAGGCATATTTTGCATTCCTCTAGACTTATCCCTCTAACATCAAGTGTTCTCATATCTTCACACAAGCATGGAATGACCTAAACATTTTCAGTCAACATTTACAATCTTGGGTTACCTCATTCCATCCCTCTCTTATCTTACCTACAGTTTCCCAACCATAATATCACCAATTCATGGATAGAATGAAGCATGTTCCTCTTACGTTAACTTTGAACAACTACAATGGCATCTACAATAAATTTTAGAGGGCGCATTATAAATCATTTGAAAGGTTTTTATGTTATCTAAAATGGGGTGTTAGAATATTTTTTCCTATTTTGGGATATATAATCACTGGAAGCACCAAAGATCTATAACACGGTGACACTATCTCTCTCTTGAGTTTCAACGTGTATTTTCTTTCTTCATGGGCCATGATAAAACAATTTCCTTATACTGATGGAAATATAGTTTCGATACCTCATATGGATCTTCAACAAAATTTGATTTTTCTTCTTGTAGAAAAGGTTATGAATGAAATGCTGAGAGAGGTTTCTTACCCCAAGAATCACAACACTAAAAATTAAAACAAGACATAAAATAACACATACAATACTCAACAAATTGATAACACAGTTCGTTTATATGGTCAACATCTTTGAGTCTATTTCAATTGAGAAACCTATCCATTCAAAAGGATGAAAAGTAAGTTATTACATTAGAATGGTCTTCAAACTGCAACATAAAATTGACTTCTTCCTGCAATAATTAACATAGGATTTTGTATTCCCCCAATAAAGGGGTTTCTCTTCAAGTGGGGGAATTTCTTGTCTAGCGTTAGAAGCATATGCTCCACATTTCATATGTGGATCACAAAACAGACCACCTTCCAAAGCTCAAAAGGTTTCCAAGATGAAAATCTCAGTGAGAAGGACCAAAGTTGATCGATCCCACAGCTAATTGTGTCAATAGAAGCAAACCTCGAAACCACCAAGTGTGAATATTGCAAACAAAGATGGCCAAGGGTTGGTCTTTACATTCCAATAAATTGGGAAATCCCCCCCTCTTGGATCTGGTCACTTTCACTCTTATATCATTTCAAATCTTTTGGTTAAAGGAACTTGTCCCTTGTGATGAAAATAGAGGTTCGAATTCCTCCAAATTTTCCATATTTGACCTTCATGAAGTTAGCCCATATTGCTTGGGATTTGGATTGCACCCTTGAATCTATTATGCACATCCTTTCTAATGGTTTAAGCTTCAAGCCATACTTTGGTCCCATTCAAATCATCTTGGGAGAACATTCGACCCACTTTGCCTCATTTGTTGCAACACCCAAAAGGCTCCTTTCCATTACATCCAAGGAACATGGAAATTTAAGACAACATTATAGACCACAACATTTGGTTCAAGACGAGGATATCAATGTAGAAATTCCACATTATTAGCTTGGAAGGACACACATCACATGAAAGACATCCAATGCTTCTATCGACCTCCTCACACACCCAAGAACATAAATCAATGTTGTATATACATACCTCCATTGCAAACCCTTATGTTGCACTAGGTGGCTTGGGAATTTTCATTTGATAGAGTTGACTTATCAGTTTCTCTCATGGAAACTACTTTACTACATCCTTGTTGAATTCTCTGAATCTCAGATCTGATATTTATTGTTTTATAATTTCAATGCAAATTTCCGTTTCATGCCAAAGTTATCATAGAATAACTATACACTAAGAATATCAACTATTACAATGCAACATATATAAAAAGATCTAGAAATATTAACCATGCACAGTAGACACAAGAACAAAAAAAATTATCCTAGGAAAACCAACCTTGGAAGAAAACCCAACAACATTTCTTATAGAAGAATCAATTCAAAAGTTTACAAGTTTATCACCATCAAAATAGACCAAGACATATCCAAGAGTGACCTCCCCATCCTAGTGCAACTCCCAAGAGGTAGAGCACAAGATAGAATACCAAGAACTTCAAATTGCAGCGAATTTTATCCCGAATTTTACAAAACCCATGATACCCAAACTTAAAAAGGGATTACTTAATTTGTGGATGTTTCATTTGCGACAAAATTTTATTTTATTTCTGAATGTTCCATTTGCTAATTTTTTCTCGATGTTTCATTTTTAAATATTTTCTAATTTGTATGTGTGAATGTTTCATTTGATAATATTTGCCAATATCCCATTATTTCATATATTGTTTTTTCAATATTTCTTGCAYGTACTAACATTCTTCTTGAAATTCTKCCAGAGTGGTGATCGAGGAAAATGCCTTGAGCGTGGCAAAGGAGTTGATCAGGGAAAAGGGCCCATTCCTAGCACCACATCGACCAAAAATGATGAATATATAAGTGATGAAGAGATATTTTCTTCTATAGACCCCTTGCAGACTATAGAATTGTCCCTAAGAAAGGCCAATAGGKAATTCTAGGATTTGGTAGCTACTGGGCCGGAAACTACTGAGGATTTTCAAAGGATAGCTGAATTATGCATTAAGATATAAAATTATGGGGTAAGTCATGTCATTTAACAATATCAATTTTTGGTTTTAAATTTTGTAATTTGATATATGCAATTAACACATATTTCTCATTGTAGAATTTTGTGAGATCAATGAGAGGGGAAGGGGAAGTTCCTGGTAGCAGCAGTGGGATTGCAATAGAAAACCCACATGGCCACGTAGCCACCAATCTATTTTCCACCCCAAGTGTGCCGCCTAAGACCGATTTTATACCTTATAGGGGTGATGCCACGCCCCCACAGCACACGCCAGATCATGCAGGTGGTGCACATGATCATGGAACTGATCACTCTTCTGTTGATTGTTACCCTGGTGCTACACATATCTAAAGCACAGGAACAACTGTGGTATCATTTTTGGTTAACCAGGACATGGTTCCTCTAAAAATAATACAACTACTAGGTATTTAATATATGTCTTTATAGAGATTATTATTATATAATTGTTTAAACAATCACATATCAGTGAGATTTAAATTACTAATGATGATGATGTTTTACAGGAAAGAATGTGTTCTACAATAGATTGCATGACTATGCTTTAGAATTTTTTGGGCCAACCATTCGACTACGATGGAATCGACAAGATTCCAAACTGAAAAGCCTTCTCATCTCCAGACTGGTTGGTGAGTTTGGTAACTCATTCAATAAGCCAGAAGTCCTAAAAAGGACCAGCTAGCATTTGAAACATGTCAGAGAGGCTTATAGGAATAAATTAGTACAGGACCCCAAGTGCGAACGACCTTTGGTTGTCCCTGAGAGGGAGTGGAAAGAAATTATTCTCAATGCAAGAGAATTAGCGATGAAAGAACAAGGGAAGAAACCACATGGCCCTGGAAGGTAAGACGTGTTTTCAATTTACTATGATGGTCTTTTGTTTACTTTACGAGGAAAACAATCAATATCTAACATATTTGAAAATATTGCGTAGACTCTAAGACACTGCCAAGGCAAAAAAGGCAAGACAAGAAAAACATGGCCAACATAAAATGGGCCAAGGGGGTTACAGGAGATTGAAGGCACGGGTTCTAAGTGCCTAAACATTTTAATTTTTTTTATCATCGTCACAAAATATGTAACTCATTGCAGCTAGTGACTAATGATTTTGATATTGCTCAATGCAGGGGGATTTGTTCAATGAGCAAGACACAAAAAAAGATCTAAAGGTCAGGTTCATGCAGGGTTTTGATGGCATGGTGGCATGATGAAGAAGCTTGGGGAAATCGCCATGTGTCTCTCTGGAGGACATGGTAAATAAAATTAAATTTAAAACATGCCGATTAGTTTTTACTCATTGATTACTTGTAATGTAAAATATATTTTTTATTCATTTTAAATGTAAAATAGTGTGTGACTTTTCCACATTCAAAGGAGAGTAACAATGCTACCAATGCTCCTGATGTACCCAATGAACCACATCCCGACCCCCATATTGATTCAAGCGTTGCTGCTGAAGGACCATTACATAGTGGTATGCGTGCATTTTTAATGTTTTTCCATTTTTCAATGAGTATTAATATTTAGGGTATATTCTGTACTAAATACTTATATTGTTTCATATGGAAGAGCATGTATATGCCGATCGAGAGTGGAGATCAACAAGTGCAGAAACAACAATGCGGCCACCAGCTACTGTTTCTACTGCACCGGCTAATCCAGGTATAAAACATTGTAATTAAATCTGTATTAATTAAATTTCCCTACGAACAATGAATAACAATATATCTTGAATTTATTTTGTTGTTTCAGTAGTGGATTCCCATGCGCATCCTCAACCTCCATGCTGAAATACTAGAAGTTCATCATGGCGTGAGGTGTTGAGTATTGATGAAGAAACACTTCAAGAAGGCCCAATAACCATGGGGGATCAGTTAAATGCTGATGATGACGACTTAATTTGTAATTTCATGGATACCAAGAAGAAGAATAAGAAGAGAAACAAATGATTAGAAATTCTATTATTAATATAAATCCAATATATTTCTGGTCCAATGTAATGTACTTTGTTTTCCTAAATGTCATGAATGTTATTTTCTTTCATGTTTTTTGTTTTAGCACATGGAGATGAATGCTTTTTGCTTACATTTAATGTTACTGTCATTTCTAATTATAGTTGTAAAATATAGATAGGTTGGGTATGGGGAAATGAGAGTGATGTAAGAGGGGGGGAGGGGCCAAAAGAGCTTCCACCTTCACGTGGTTGGTCCTATTCAGTAGAGAATAATTTATTTTCGAAACGAAGAGAAGCTCATTTAGGTATTCATCTTTAGTCATTAATTTGTAGAGGTTGTTACATATTTAATTAATATTCTGAAATATAATTAAGTCATGTGATGAATCGCAGGATGGAGAAGAGAAACATTGGAGGAATCCCATCACTCAAAGGTATGGATCTTGTTAAGGACTGGTTTAAGGTGATATAATTACATATATGTTAGTCAATCTTAATATTAAATAATAATAATATAGGAAATGTGTTAAGAAAGTTAAACTTATACTTTTTTGGAGATTATTTTTGTTGAAATTATAATTTTGAATTGATGAAATTGTTGTTTTTAATGTAAAAATAGTTCAAATGTCTTGAAATACATCTTTTGTCACTAGATTGTCAACAATTAACATATAATATATACATTTGAATCAATCTAAAATTATTAGTCCATCCATAACGAGTTTAGAATACTAGATTAGTTTAAAATTTGACAAACTCAACCCTTTTCTACATAAATTCTTCTCCAAATATATTAGCAATAGAGTTTTGGCCCAATTTCAATATGACCCAAATCATTGAAATTTGAAAAAAAATGAATGAATCAAGGCCAAACTTCATTTTTCTAGAGAAAATAAACTCACTGGAAAATTTGAGTTTTTCCACTTATTAACTCTCTCTCTCTCTCTCTCTCTCTCTCTCTCTCTCTCTGTATATATATATATATATATATATATATATATATATATATATATATATATATATATATAACTAAAATACCATATGAGGCAACAAAGTTTAAGTTTTCATCACCATTTAGAAGAGAATAAAGCAAGAAATCATCATAACTATAGCTAGAAGCGTAATGGTAAGGACCCAAATTTCGATACTCCTGAAACGTTGATACCTAGTGTTTGATATGTAAATTTGACCTCTCTTTTGTTTTCAAGTATGCTATTTATCACACAAGGACTTGTGTGAATTTGGGAGAATGTTATGAAATCAATTCAAGAACTTTCACCTCAAAGATGATGCCCATATTGATAATGATTTTTATGAGGGAAATGCCTCATGAACCAAGGGATCACAAAGACAAGAACGGTGAGCATCCATAATCCACAAAACACATAAGCATCTCTAAAAAATGTTAGTATCAAAGAAAGGAAAAATATTATCGTCTCTATTTGAAGACTTGCACCTCAAAACTAAATTCTAAACTATCAAAATTTTAGATAAAAATAATACTTCATAAACCACCTCTATTTCACAATTGCTATCTATGTAAATTTATTCACACCAAACACATCCTATATACACAATATTCCCCAACTTTACCTCCTAAAATATTACCCTAAAAAGTAAGCCATATTTTATAATATTTTACATAGAAAGTTGTAGCTATTGCTTTTGTTTATAGCTCACCTAAAATCATTCAATACCTCCCATACATCTAATATCCTCATGTAACATTGGCATTTTAGTTCTTGCCTTTAGAATATCAATGTCAGGTTCTCCTGACTACCTGAAGCATGGACTGGGGTATAGTAGGAGGGGGACTTGAACTTCAACCCTATCCACTAGGATATGTTCACCCCAAGACCTTCAATATATGAATCAACTCTTTGGAGAATTGTCTTGTGTCCTAGTAGTAGGTGCATATGATTTTTCCATACCTTACTTGGTCTGGCCCCTTCTGCTCTTATCTTGAACTCTACTATAATCTCTTTAGGCTCATGTTATTTTGTAGTTGTGAACCTCATAGTTTCATTATGGAACCCATTCTTAAATTCTTATATTTACACACCCCCAACATAGACATTTGGTGACCTCAATATTTGTTGCAACGCCTAGTTGTGTAGGTAAGATTTGCAAAGGAGATTTCTCCTTTTAGGGGTGATATCAAAATACAACTCACAAAATTTCCTAGGGTTTTGGAAATCCGTCTTCATAAGAGATATGTATAATTCAATGTTAAATTTGTACCATTGATGTTTCAAGTATAAAGCATAGACCCTAGCAAGTGGTCTATGTGCCAACATTTTGTAAGCTTGGTCAATAATCTCCTCACATACATATGTTAATCCTGCAATTTCCTAATCCTTTTTTGTAGTTTCTTGCATTTGTTTTACCAGGTCAATTTTTATATTGGTATTTTCATTACCGAGGACTTCTAAATTTTCATTAAAATCTATTGAGGTTAAAGAAAGTTTCTCTTCCAGCTAAGTGATTACTTGGTTATGCTCAATGACAAAAACAAAGTTCTCACCTTTTGATTCTTCTTATTTCTTCCATTACTACTTCAGCTTGAGTAATCAACAATTGTCTCGTCAAAGCTTTAACTGAATTTGTGGCCACAATGTGTCTTAGAATCCTCTTTTGCATCCTATTCGAACCATATCTCCTTATCCTCTTCGGAATATGATCAATAACATAGCTACTCTCTTCATGTATCACAAGTGTCTTTTCATCAACAAGGTTGTTGATTTCTTCTTTTCCTTTAACAATTGGAACCCCTAACAGGGTGGCAGGATCTTCTTGCTATGGGGAATCTAGAATATCAAATGGCTCCTTAGCTTGGGCTAAGGTATTTTTCCTTTGCATCCCTAGAAACATTTGATTCTAGTTCCTAATCTATTGAGGAGATATCCTCCTACTCCTTCTCCACACTCTGCTACTTCTTATGCAATAGTTGATATAGGCTCTGTAGCATCCATGGATTCTTCAGCTACTAGTGTTAGCACATGTTCTAAAGCATGTGATGAGTCTTCAATACATGGTTTTGATGCTACATTTTCTTCAGGATGGATAATGAACATGTCCCATGTGACATATGGTTGTATTCTTCATAATTCATCGAAAACAAGTAGCTTAATCAACCCATGGTGTGCTACAATAGCTTAATTTCTTGATTGGAATTCTATCACTACTATGCTCTGTTCCTGTGTGAATGGCATAATTAAAAAAAAAAAAAAACCCAACATTGGTCTCTCTAGCGACTAACATGTTTGTCGCTTGTATTTCCATTTGGTCGCAAACACCAACATTGGTCGCTCTAGCGACTAACTCGTTTGACCTTTTTAACTTTGGTTTTGGTCGCTCTAGCGACTAATATTCATCGTTCTATTGACTCAGAGTGGTTTATTGACTAAGTTTGCTAAGTTTGTCTTAGTCACTCTTGAGACTAATATTAGTCATTCGACCGACTAATATTCGTCATTATACCGACTCAGAGTGGTTTATTGACTAAGTTTTCCAGGGTTGTCTTGGTCACTCTTGCAACTAATGTTAGTCGTTTGACTGACTAACATTCGTCGCTATCCAAAGTTTTCCCTATTGTGTATAGGATTCTTTTCTCGGTCGCTAGACTGATGAAGATCCATGTGTGGTTGATAGACCGATGAATGGATTCCAACGAAAAAACAAATCATGTTGGTCACAAAAACGATTCTATTCTGACAAAACTTCATCTCTACTTCGTCGCAAAAACATTCAAATTTAATAGTGAATGTATCCTAATTGATGGATTCTTCAAGTGTTCGACCCTGAATCCTTTATTCACACTTGTAAGAATGTACTCGGTGCCTTGATACCTACTTTAATTATCGGTAGGTTGTATCAAGTTTGTTAATGGTATACCTTAATGGCTTGTAATTAAATTATGTCTCATTGTGTTCGACCTCAACTCCTTTATTTGCATGATGTATTCTTGCACCTTTGGCGGATTGTGTAGAAGACTTGAAGACATCAGTATGCGGCCGCATATTTCGTAAGTTGTTGCTTCCTTTTCATTGGACCAATACTTATATGACTTCAGTGATCATGGGAGATCAGATTGTACTCCTTTGTATACAGATATCTTCAGATTGATTTTGAGACTGGTTCTATTGGGCCTTGTTTGTGACTATGACAGCCTTTGCCATGTAACCACATTTGTATTTTCTTATTCATGGCCACAGAAAGTTGTTTGGTATATTTTCACATGGATCTGTAGTGTAATTCTATTGGAAGTGTTTGGAACACATATATATTTCTAAACTTTATACATTGAATAGATTTCATTCCCATTTAAAATAAAAACATTTCATGCTTGATTCTCACCATCAATGAAGCCTTCCATCTAATAAAATGATCCTAATCTCGTAGGAGTTATGGAGATGCCTACTCGTTAAAGATTCAAATCACTCAAAAATACTTCAGAGTTTCAAGTTTTGGAGTTTTGTACTTCATGCATTTCAACATGCCCCACCCTAAAAGTCTTGATACATGAAAAGTGTTCGATCCTAGTCACCATATACACGTATACCTTCCTAAGCCTTAACACATCACTGAAGGAAGCGACCCTTCGAGAAAACGATAGAATATCTAACCTGCAAATATATGAAATGAGAAGTCCTGAAATATTAAACCTTGGTTAAATAAACTAATCTTAAATAAAGGTAATTAATAGCTTCACACACTCGGATTTTGGATATCCACCATCCATCGCATCCTAAATTCATGAAACCTGAACTCTCGAAATGTCTAAAGCATTAAACAAAGTTAATTAAATATTAAAGACAATTAGTGAATAATTAATCACTTCATGGTTTCGAGCTTTAGAAATCATATATCAAGTTGTTATCGGATACCCCAGGGTCTGAAGGCCCTAAAAGAGTTAAGTTTAAATATTATTAATTAACAAGTTAAACAATATTATCTCATGTTAATTTTTCATTAAATCATAGTTCAGGTAAATTCAAATTTCATCTATGCATATCCTGATCACGAACTGCCAAACATTAATGGCATTAAGAGTCGATCTAGGGAAAATGATTTCAAATAAGATCTCAAAACACCGCCCAAATCTTTTCATTAAGGGAAGTAAACACATTGTCAGTGAAGGTATACGCAAATTGATGCACTTAAGGTGAAAAAGATATTGCATTATGAATTCCATTCGCATTTTTCACAGAGAAAAATTAGCAAGATAATAATTTTTGCACATTTTCTGTGACAGGTAAAACATTTCTGAGTTTACTACTATCATGGCTCCACAGAAAATGGTTAAAGAGGCTGGTGAAATCTCGAGCCAGAACACAGATATCCTCTCGGAAGCATCACCGAGAGTTGTGGATACTATAAAAACCTCGACGAAGATATGCGATATCCTACAATATGAACTAAGAAACTGTCCAGAAGAGTCATATTATGAGAGGACCGAAACTCAGGCGATGAAGCTCAAATACGTAGCCCAATCAAAGATGCATAAAATAGCCATGTAGCCGAGGCTCATGCCGTATAATGACATGATAGGTTGGGCCCTGGAGAATGTTGACATCTCGACTAGGACCATCCATAATTCACAAAAGGTTTCTATTGGATCTTTTCAACTAGAACACATACAGCTGATGTACAAATTGTCCCCAACATTCAAACACAATTATAATGTCACTTTCTTAAAGGAGTTTGATGAATAAGAGTGCCCATAAGTTGTAAATAATTACCATGAATTGATCAAGGATTGGTGGGCACACCCTATGAAATTCAGAGTAGACACCCATGGCATATATGCCACTACATCCTTAGATACCCATATGATGTATGTGGCCATGATGTTGTGTAGAATTTTCAGGAAATAAAACTCTTCTCACTTCTTGTTATCATGCATACTGGTCATGCATAAATTTGCATAGGGTTTTTCTTCAAATTGGGCCAAGATATTATCAGGCAGTTTGGCCAAGGAAATCACTAAATATCATTCATTGAAATCCAAAGGATGACTTGCCTCATTTTACATGTCAGCATACCTTATGGATGTCGTTTGTTATATGAAAACATTTCTTTGATGGGTTGGAGCTGGACTCCGACTAGTGTTGAACTGATACATTTATATCACTCCAAGTTATGGGAGGATAAAGAGGAGTACTTCTTCTACAAAATCTGCAACTATGTGGTGGTGTCGATGCATATCACTATATACGATTTCCCACCCCGCAGGATTTCAGACCAGATAGTGACTAACCTAGGAACAATAGTTGATTGGTACATTGAAGAACACTTCTCTTATATCAGGGCCTTTGGGTGTTTTGTTCCTCCACATGCCTTACCAATGTTCCTACCAGATCGATTGGTGTGCCAGGAGGTAGCACATTAAAATATGCTAGGAGAGATCAGTAAAGAGCTCAAGTTAGTGCAAAAAATGGTGTGGCCCACCTTTCCTTTGTAGGTTGGTACTTTTTCACTGTTAGATTTTGTCCACTAAAAGGTAGAGGCTGCGACCCTAAAGGACATTAAGCTTGCGAACATTGAATTCAAGAAACATGATCCACATAAGGTCATAGGAAATCACATGGCTCTGTACAATCTGAAGAGATATGAGCATGAAAATCCCCACAGGATGAGATATTCTGAGGGGCAATATCTTATCATGAGGTGTTGAGCCGAGTCCAAACTCTGACTCTAAACGAATTAGCTGAGCTACATAATTTTCAAAGACACCAAAGAAACAATGTTTCCAAAGTCTTACATGGAGAAGTTCTGACATCTCCAACCACACACAAAGTTGGAACCCAGAAGTTAGATGAAGGAAGTTCTAGTGGGATAAACATTCAGGAATATTTGGTGAAAATAGAGGTTTTGACACAGAGGGAAAATACTGCACCATCAAATCAACCTAATGATCAAAAGAAGGCTCAACCCAAAGTTTTGATCAAAAAAGGGAGAGGATGCATCGTTGTCTACACCAGAAAAGTCAGCTACTCATACAACAAAGAAACCATAGGCCACCCAAATAGGTGACCCTATTATGTATTTGACCCCTTTATAGATTAGTTAGGGGAACCCAAGCACCGAAGTAGTGTTCATAGAAGATCTTACTCCTATTTTGGTCAAACAGATGGCTCCTTTCGACTTCTTCTTTAGCAAGAAGAGGAGAGCTGTAGTAAAAAGAGAAATGCACCAAAAGGAGAATGAGACTATCAAGAGGCACAGGGTGTTATTGGATGGACAGGCCTTAGAAGAGGTAGACTTCGTTATGGAAGTGGCAAGTTCCTTGGGAGTTTTTTCCACAACAAATCATTATTCATTTGGGAATTTGAAAGAACAATTGAAGCAGAAATACCTAATGGTAGGATAGTTGCAGCACCAAACGAAGACAATGGAACAAAATATAAGGAATGAGATGAATAGGAATTTTGAGAGGATAAGAGCCAGTGACAGACAGGAAATTCAGCAACTCAAATTCAATCTCGATGAAATGCATAAGAATGCACAGGCAAGTAGAGAATGGGCCATTCAGTAGGGAGAGTTGGTAAAACAACTGCAGGCCAAAATAAACTTGATTTAGAACAGAGTTGTAGATATGGAGTTTTTCCAAGCCCAGGCATTGGATGTGCGCGAGAAACTAGAAGCAACACAACAAAGCCTTTTTACTATGGTAGAAGTTGTCCAAAACCATTATCGATTGGTAGAACAATATTTAAATAACATTTTATTAAAGGAGAGAGAGGCCATTGCAGCTCGAGCTTCTTTCCAGGAGGCAATTGTGTCATCAACAAAAGAGGAAGTAACCATGGTCTCTATATTGTCTCTTTCTGAGCAAACTCGAGGCGATATAATACTGAAAACCTGGGAAGCTAACATATTTTAGTGTAAAATATTAGATAAGGAAGTGACGAAATCTTGTGAAGAAGCATTTCAGTCACTCGACAAAGAGTCACTGGCCCTCGAAAAATATAATATCTCTGAAGTCCTGGGGCAATTTGACATAGAAGAAAGTCAACTTAATTTCAAGACAAACATGGAAGAGGCTCGGGCTAAAATCTTGCAGTTGAAACAAATTGATATTACCCAAATTAATAAATGGATAGTCAATCATAGTCTACAGCTGTAGTATATATCTTCAGAAGATAGGAGAATGGAAGATAGGATTCCTCACTTAGAAAGGAAGTTATATAATTTTTAGGTGAATGACACAACAACGCCTTCCAAGTTAGTGGTGCAATTCGTAGGAAGATGTGTTCAGTGTGTCAAGAAAAAGAAAGCCAACGCATGTGGAAAAAAATGAGACCAAGTGGTCATGTAATATATATAGGTCATGATTAAAGGCCAACTATTTCTAAGATGGAGAAAAAGAAGAAGAAATGTCTCTGCCAGTGTGGAGAAGAGGCAGGGAAGATGTAAGTGAAACATTTCAAATTTCACATATTGTAATATTTACTGTTTTTGAAACTATGAGAATTCCAACCTCTTAGGGTTGAGAACATTTTTGTATAAATACATAGTCTGAAGACTTAACACAGACAACTTCTTGTCATCTTGTAACTAAAAAAACTCATCCTTTTGTGAGTATTAATACAAGTGCAGGCATGGATTCCAAAATTTGTGCAGTTTGAGTTATGTGCTCCTTTTGTATTCAATATCTCTAATTTTATTTATGTCACTCCTTGATAAGTGAGTGGTTTCAATTTAGTATAACATATACTGTAATCATGTTTTATCAGTTATTTGATAAGAAAGTAGTTTTTCCTTTGTATTTTTTATTAGTAAATGCAAGACCTGCAAGCTACTTGGATCGTTGTATCTGATATCCTTTCAAGGGTGCATTATGTATTTTCTTCTACTATGAACAAGGTAAGATTCATCTGTCATTAATGCCTCATTTTGTTTAATAGTTTTGCAAATTTCTCCCACATCACTTAATTTTGTTACTCAACTCAGACGATGAAACACGACCTCTGTCCTATTCAGTTATTAATTTCATTTGAGGGGTAATTCTTAAATAATTAACGGAAGCAAAAGAACTTTTTAAAACATTCCTTAAATTCCTGATGCCTGACATTATTCTTTGAGCCTTAAGTTTAATCTCAGGAACAACATATTTTTGGCATCGTTGTCAGGGATGGAGAAACAAAGTTATTTTTCCCTGGGAGAATGACATGGCAAGTTTCTCTCTTTGATAGTGAACAAATATTGAATACATTTATAAGGCTAAATTTTATCTTTCACTTGGAGAATCCACTATAGATAAACTGGCATTCAGTAGAAATAATACTAGGAAGAACCCAGACGATCAACAGACTATGCCTATATTCGATCCTGAAAAGATATTAAAACCAAGAGAATACCTCAATCAGACTGCTGCATCCACAAGTAATGTTTACCAACCCAAAACTGTGAAAACTAATGCTAAGGTTCCACTTGAACAATCAACCTCAGAAGAAGGTTACACACAAAGCCACTTCGGAGATACATAAACTGAGAAGCTTGCAGCTAAAAGCATAAAACCCGAGCTGGTTTTACCTAAGATTAAAGCTGAGATTGATTCGAATTCCCCCTTTACTAGTAAAGGTAAAATATCCCTCTCGATACCCACTTTTATTGATATTCCGTTGGTCCCTGAAGAAAAGGTTTTAGTTCCCAAAACCCCTGAGGACTATATCTCTTAACCTGATTCAACTCCTGTTGTTTCTCCCATTTATGTATCTTGTAAATCCGAAGAACCCAGTCCTCATTTCCTTTTTCCCCCATTTTCAGATTCTATGTCTCCTAATGGTCAGTTTCTAGAACCTCTTTCACCTCATCCTGAGGCAGTAGAAGGGTCCCTAGCGGTTTATTAAAACCCTCTATTTAACTCACAAAGTTCATCTCCTCGACATCAAATCACTGTCGTTGGAGGAGGTGGCACTAGAGGCAGTGCTGGAGGAGGAGCCGGTCAAGGACCACCACCTCTTCCCCCTAGGATTTTTTCCAAATAGGTGGACATATACACTCCTTTATTCTTTCCCCCTGTCCTTCATGAATTACCAAAAAATTATATGAAGAACTTACCAAAATTCATGGGAGAGGAAGATTTAATTGCCATAGAGAACATAAATGTTTTTGTCCAATTCGTTGATATCCTCAGCATTGAGCATGAGGATGCTTATTCAAGACTTTTGGTACAAATTTTTGAAGGTCAAGTAAGATTTTAGTTTCGAGTGCTTCAAGTAGGTTCTATAGAATCTTATGACGTGCTAGAAAACGCCTTTTTAAGGTAGTGGGGAGAAAAGAAATATCACTTCTATGATCTGACAAAGTTTGGGGCCCTGAGGAAAAATACTTTTGAGTCAGTCCTAGAATCCACCCATAWGTTTAATAAAGTCTATCATAATATCTTGGCAGAACTCAAACCCTCAAAGCCCGCAACTAAGGTGACTTTCGCAGGGAATTTCAAACCCGACTTTTCCATACTTTTGAGGGAAAGGAGATCTGTTGAACTCACAAGAATGTAGGATGACACCATCGRAATTGAGTCGAACAGGATGGGATCAGGTAAACTAAATGTGAAGTTTGAAATAGGAGCCATAGAAACCAAGCGCTTTAGGGAACAATATGGAACTTCCAGATCTGGGAGGTCAGTGTTGGACAAAATGGATGACATGGATAAGATAATCAAAGAGTTATCAAAAAAAAWATCTAGAATGGAATTAGACCAGGATAAACCTGATCCTTTTTCTAGGAGATACTTCAAAAGAAATATTAATCCCCGGATCCAATAGAGACCAATAAAAAAATAGGATAAAAAAATCAAAGCTCCTTTTAAAACAAAAAAATTTATGCAAAGTGATGATGTACAAGACTTTGAGGGGTTAGATGAAGATATTGACAACCTCAATGATAACAATCAAGAACCTCATCTAACCAAACAGGATTATGAAAGGTATTCACATAATAACTATTGTTTGGAAACAAGGTAAGTATAAATAATATGGGAGAATATGATTATCAAGGAATCGTCGACTCTATAATGGTCGATCTTCAACAAAAATATAATTTAAGGCCTAGAGATAAAAATTCTACAACTTCTCCACCAAGGAATATCTTGTCAAGAAGAAAAAAAGATGAGGCAACTCAACCATCCACTAAAACGCAAGCTTCCAAAACAAATATAGATAAAATGCAAGCTGCCAAGATAAAAACAGATGAAACGCAAGATGCCAAAACAAAAGCAGCCGAAACCAAAGAAACTCAAACCAATAGACAAGAAAAAATTGAAAACGAGATCCCAACTAGAGAGGATGAAAATACGATTCGAAGTTTCAATACGGAAAATAAAATTAATAAAATCAAAATTCCTATTCCCCTGGTTGAATTAGCAAAAAATTCGATGTATAGAAAACAAATTGCCAAAATGATAAATTTCTCAGATGCTAAAAGTCATGTAGATACTATTAATTTAGAAAATGATAGACCTAATATAATGTTTGGTCCACACATTGAAAATGATAAATACCTTGTTGCTCCTTTTTATATAATGTTGATTGTGCATGATCACCTACTCCATAACTGTATGTTGGATTCTGGAGCCTCCCACAACTTAATGCCCAAAGTTATTATGGAAAAAATGGGTCTCGAGGTTAGCAGACCATACCAAGATCTATATTATTTTGATTCAATAAAATTTAAATGTCTTGGTATGACAAAATATTTGGTAGTTAATCTTGCACATATTCCTGTGAAGAGCATTTTCATGGATGTAGTTGTCCTTGATGTTCCTGGGAATTATGGCATGTTGTTATCCAAGTCTTGGGAGGCCAAACTTGGAGGATCGCTTCAATTGGACATGACGTATGCTACAATATCGACTTTTGATGGACAACTAACCCGTCTATACAGAGAGACAAGGTTGGTATATACTGTAAATGACCTACATAGCCCAAATAATTACCATGTATATGTCGTCGATCAGTATTTAGGAAACTGTATATTATCAATTGATGATGGTTTCGATGAACGTACAGAAGAAGAAAACAAAAAAGAAAAAATAGAAAAAGAAAACAAAAATGTAAACAACGTGGGAGTTGGGAAATTGTTTTTTGATGGTGCTTTTTCCTGGGAAGGAGAAGGATATGGGGTGTTGTTTGTGGTGCCCAGAGATGAATTCATTATTCCTTTCTCATATAGATTGCAGCAGGACATTGAATATACCAATAATGTATGGGAGTATGAAGCTCTATTCTTAGGATTAGACGCTCCTAGGAGGATGAAAATTGAAAATTTAATAGTCTACAGTTATGCAGAACTAATTGTAAAAGAGACAAGGCAATTGTATTAAGCAAAACATCCAAGGCCGAGGTTGTACAAAAACTGTGCCTAGGATTTGATAGAATTTTTTTTCTCATCATTTAATATTCATCATATTCCTAGGATACAAAACCAACAAGCTGATTCTCCAGTGAAAGTGGTCACTACTTTTATGCCACCTACTATCCTGAAGCTAAAGTATCACATAGGAATGAGGGACAGGCCTTCGATACCAAATAATGTTCATCACTAGAAGGTCTTTGAAGACAATGAGTAGATCAAGAAATTTTTGGAAATGGTTGATGAATTTTCTGAAACACACATTGATCAAGAAAATCAGAATGACCCTACTTGGATCATGCAGGAAGATGAAGATCCTCAGAAGTTGTAGGATAAGATCACTAACCACCGCATGTTGGTGCTAAAAAATAATCAAATTCCTAAGGGTCTGATTCCATTAGAAATATTATTTGATAAGTATGATATACCCTGAAATTATACCTTGCAACATCAACCTGAAGAGGTTGAATATTGTGATATTAGCACTAAGGAAAACCCTAAACTAGCAAAAATGTCTAAATACCTTTAACCCAAAATAAAAAATAAATATGTTGAGTTACTCAAACAATACAAAGATGTATTTTCTTGGTCTTATGATGAATTGAAAACTTATGATACCACTGTCATCAAACACAGAATCCCTTTGAAACAAGGCATAAAACCTTTCAGGCAGAAACTCAGACAGATAAATCCTATACTCCTGCATGTGATAGAAAGAGAGGCAAAACAACTCCTTGATGATAATATTATTATTCCACTCAAGTATTTTGACTGGGTGGATAACTTAGTTCCAGTCAAGAAAAAGAATGGTGAAATCAGACTCTGCGTGGATTTCAGGAACCTAAACAGATCATCCCTTAAACACAACTATCTACTCCCTAAAATGGATCACATTTTGGAAAAAGTGGTCAGGGATAACCAAATGTCTATGATTGAAGGATTTTTCAGGTTACAATCAAATTGTGGTCCATGAAGATGACAAAGAGAAAAATGTTTTTGCCACTCCATGGGGTACATTCATGTACGATAAAATGCCTTTCAGTGTGATGAAAGTAGGGGCCACTTTCTAATGAGTAATGGGCATCGCCTTTGTCAGCGAGAGAGATAAGTTTGTCATCATTTATCTTGATGATCTAACTATTGTTTCTAAATCAGATGAAAATCACCTGGTACATCTCAAACAAACATTCAAGAAATGTCGAAAATTTGTTTTGTCACTCAACCCTAAGAAATTCCATTTTGCAATGAAAGAAGGTAAACTCTTGGGCCACATAGTATCTAAAAAAGGAATCAAAATCGACCCTAAAAGAATTGAAGCTATAGATACGATAAACATTCATAGGAATAGAAAGGAAATCCAGTCTTTTCTAGGGAAAATAATTTTTCTAAGAAGATTCATTCCAAACTTCACTGAAATTGTTAAACTGATTACAGATATGTTGAAAAAAGACAGCAAGGTGAAATGGAAAAAAGAAGCTAAAGCATATTTTGAATGCATCAAGAAAATGATAGGAGAAGCATCAATTCTCTCCAGCCCAAATTATACAATATAATTCTTGATTTTTTCATTTTCCTCCAAACATACTATCGCGGTCATGCTCTTACAGAAGAACCATGAAGGTTTCGAGCAGCCGATAGAATTTTTCAGTAAAAGTCTCAGAGACTCAGAGTTGAGATATGATATGCTGGAAAAATAGAAATACACAATGGTGAAATCCCTCAAATATTTCAAGACTTTTGTGCTTCATTCCAAGATGATTTCCTATGTACCAACTAGCACGGTCAAGGAAATATTGGTTCAGCCTAATAGTGATGGAAAAAGAGGACGATGGTTAGCCAAAATTCAGGAGTTCAACCTTGAGGTAAAATCGACCAAACTCGTGAAGGGTCAGTACCTGGCTAAGGTGTTATCCAAATCAAATTTCAGAGCACTCGGGATAAATCATCTGCAAACTTATGAAGAGTTTCCAGATATAGAAGAATTTTATGTGCAAAAACCTGCAACTCTGATTCAAGAAAAATTCTCTTCCTCAGCTTGGTATGACGACATAGTTTGATATCTCTTGAATATTCAGTGTCCAAGTGACATGAACCCTTCAAAGGAGATAACGTTGAAGTTGCACGCAGTAAAATATTGTATCATTGATAGAAAATTATATTGGAAGGATCCCCTAGGATTTTTATTAAGATTCTTAATAGAATATGAAACGGAGAACTTCATAAATGTGTTTCATGAAGGGGTGTGTGGAGAACATAACGCATGGAGAGTAATGTCCTATAAAATCCTAAGACCTAGATACTAATGGCCAAAATTGTCACTGGCATGAATACTAAAGTCATAACGTATAACACCTGTCAACTATTCTCAGGAAAACAAAAGCTTCCTGCACTAACCTTGATTTCGGTCAAAACAGAAGCTCTGTTTCAATAATGGGATCTGAATTTCATCAGAGAAATCCATCCACATTCAAGTGCACAACATAAATGGATCTTAACCACCACAAACTATTTCACTAAATGGGTGGAGGCCATTCCAACACAAAATGCTACAGACTTAGTGGTGATTAATTTCTTAGAAGAAAATATTGTATCAATATTCGGCTATCCTCAGAAGATAGTTACTGACAATGTCCAAGCTTTCAAATACACAGGGATGATTAGTTTTTGTTAAAAGTACAATATTATACTAGGAAATTACACAACCTACTATCTTCATGGCAACGGATTAGTCGAATCATCGAATAAGATATTAATCACCATAATTAAAAAGGTGTTGACTGAAAATAAGAAATCCTGGCATGTTTATTCGAAATATGCTTTGTGGGAAAATAGAATCGGCATTAAGAAGTTAATTGGAATGTCTCCTTTCCAAATGTTGTACGTTATTGATGTATTCCTCCCCATAAACCTCACTTTTCCTGTGATGAAGCTTTGGCAAGACTCGAAATAAGAAGCTAATGATGTCACCAGAAGAATAAACCAGTTAATTGAAGTCCAACAAAATAGGGTTGAAGTGGATGAGAAACTTCAGAAGTATCAAGATAACTTGAAAGCCTTGTTTGATAAAAAAGATAAAGATAGAGAATTTCTCCCTAATGACCTAGTGTTGAAGTGAGATGATAGAAAAGAAGACGTTGGAAAGCACAACAATTTCAATCACATCTGGTTTGGACCTTTCAAGATCACAACTTCTGAGGGAAAGAATTTATTCTTATTAGAGAACCTTGATGGGAAAATCTGAAGTTCCCCTACCAATGGGCGTTACCTGAAACACTTCATGCAATGATCAGTTTCCAAATTATCATTGTGCATACCAGTTTGATTTTTGTGTTTTGATTTGCAATTTTTTCGTTTCTTTGGTAAGTTTTTAGTTTCACTGTAAATACGACCAGTTTTGTTGATTTCACAAAAACATAAATATATAAAAAAAGTGACACCTATCATTTCGTTCTCTTCTAAATTTTCTGACATTTTGCATGTTTATTTTTATGCAGAATACTTGCTGATAGTTGAGAGATAAGGATGTATCAGAAACCAACACTCACTTTTCAGGACATTAGAGTTTTCTCAAAATAGGTGATAAATAAATGGTTTACTTGGTTGAAAATGTAAAGAAAATGTGAGGTAAGAGCTTCTACCCTACTGACCCAAGATAAATTTTAAAGGATATATCACTAACTATGAATGAAGTCTCATCCATATAAATATTGTCACCTAATCAACAACAAGAGAAATATAAGAATTACAGCTTAATCATGAAAGTCTTCTCTGAGTTTGGATAAGAAATAAAATTTATAAAAAAGAAAATAAGAATAAAAAGACCTTAAAGAAAATAAGAGAATCAATGAACAAGCTTGTGTGGGTTGACCTTATTTTCAACAGAACATTTGAATATTCTTTCCATTTTATTTTTCCCATCTTCAAGTTTTATTTTTTAGTGATTCTCAATACCCCTCCCTGATCTTCATAGAGAGAAGAGACTTCACCTTCACTCTGAAAACTCAGAAACATGTCTTCAAAATAATGTTAGGTGAAAATTTATACGCCCCTCTCAATTTAACTGAAAGAAAGTATGTATAAGATAATATTAATAACGTTAGCTCTCTTATCCAGTTTTAAACTGACTAGTTCACTCAAGGTTGATCCCTAAATTTAAAATCCCCTATAAAATCTTCTCAATAGGTGAAGGTGTATTGGAGATTGAAAGAAAATTAGTTTCATAGTATACTAAAAAATTGTGACAGACCTTTCATTTGAATATCTTAAACAAATACCATCCCTTGTATGTTACATATAGATTGAGTTCCCCCACTTCATGTATTAAAATATAAGACAAATGGTGAAAGGAAATTCATAAAATGATTGCCCCCATCTAGTCCAAGGAAAATGGTGAAAGGAAATTTGAAAAATCAATTGCCCCCATTTTTCCCAAAGAAAAAGAGAGATGATGAAAGGAAATTCACTAAATGATTTCCCTCATGCTAGCATTTAAATGAAAAATTACGTATTGAAGTGGTGAAAGGAAATTCAATGGGAAAAGTAGATAACTTCACCGGGGTACTGAACAAGATCGCTAGCAGTGAAGCAATATCTATGATATTTGTATGGTTGTCATACTTATCTACATGATATAATCTGACATCTAATTCTCTTTCAATAATATTTACATTCTAAACCAACGAGGGATTCCCCTAAGAAACTATGTCACATATACTTAACCTTGATGCGAACGAAATCAATCAAAACTTGATATTTCGGCTAAAGTTACTTTGATTATCTTAAGCAAATCCGAATACAGTTTTCAGAAAGAAGAATTTCAAATAGCCTGACTGAAGATCATGATTTGATGTGTTTGAAAGTCTTCTAAGTTTCGATTGAAATGATTTTTCTCACTTTGATTCTGTTCACAATGTGTTTCATAGAAATGAAATAATGACTCCATTTACCCAATAAAGGAACTTGGTCTACTATTCTTCTGTGTCTCGAATGGAGACACGATCCCTAGATGGAGCCTATGTTGGAACACATATATATTTATAAAATTTAGACTTTGAATAGATTTCATTCCTATTTAAAATAAAAACAACATGCGCTTGATTCGTACTAAAAATACTTTGGAGTTTCGATTTTCAGAGTTTCGTACTTCAGGCATTTCAACATGCCCCACCTTCAAAGTTATGATATAGAAAAGGTGTTTGATCCTAGTCACCATATACACATATACCTTCCTAAGCCTTAACATGTCACTGTGGGAAGCGAACTCCCGAAATATTAAACCTTGGTTAAATAAACTAATCTCAATTAAAGGTAATTAATAGCTTCGCACACTCAGAGTTCAGATATCCACCATCCATCGCATCTTAAATTCACGAAACCTGAACTCTCTAAATGTCTTAAGAGTTAAACAAAGTTAACTAAATATTAAATACAATTAGTGAATAATTAATCACTTCATGGTTTCGAGCTTCGAAAATCATATATCGAGCTATTATCGGATACCCCGAGGTCCTCAGGCTCGAAAAGAGTTAAGGTTAAATATGATTAATTAACAGGTTAAACATTATTAACTCATGTTAATTTTTCATTAAATCATAGTTCGGGTAAATTCAAATTTCATCTATGCATATCCCGATCACGAACTACCAAAGATTAACGAAATTAATAGTCAATCTAGGGAAAATTATTTAAAATAAGATCTCGGAACACCGCCCAAATATTTTCATTAAGGGAAGTAAACACATTGTTAGTGAAGGTATACACAAATTGATGCACTTAAGGTGAAAAATATATTGCATTCTAAATTCCATTCGTGTTTTTCACAGAGCAAGCTTAGTAAGATAATAATTTTGCGCATTTTCTGTGACAGGTAACACAGTTCTGATTTTACTACTATCATTGCTCCATGGAAAATGGTTAAAGTGGTTGGTGAAATATCTATCTAGAACACAGATATCCTCTCAGATACATAGCTGAGGGATGTGGAGACTATAAAAACCTGAAGACAGATATGTGATATCCTACAATATGAACTGAGAAACTGTCCAAAAGAGTCAGATTATGAGGGGACCGAAACTCAGGCGATGAAGCTCAAATATGTAGCCCTATCAGAGCTTCATAAAATATCCACGTGAGCTAGGATCATGCCATATAATGCCATGATAGGCTGAGCCCTGGAGAATGTTGACGTCTCGAATAGGACCATCCACAATTCAAAAAAGGTTGTTGTTGGATATTTTCGACCAGAACACATATAGCTGATGTACAAATTGTCCCCAACATTCAAACACAATTATAATGTCGCTTTATAATTCAGATTAGACACCCATTACATATATGCCACCGCATCCTTACAAGCCCATATTATGTATGTGGCAATGATGTTGTGTAGAATTTTTGGAAAATAAAATTCTACTCACTTCCTGTTATCATGGATACCGATCATGCATGAAGTTGTAGAGGGTTTTTCTTTCAATTGGACCAAGATATTATCAGATAGTTTGGCCAAGGAAATCACTGAATATCAGTCATTGAAAGCCAAAGGATGACCTGACTCATTTTACATGTCGACATACCTTATTGATTTCATTTGTTATATGACGCCATTTCCTTTGATGGGCTAGATCTGGACTCTGACCAATACTAAACCGATACATTTATATCACTCCAAGTTGTGGGAGGATAAAGCAAAGAAATTATTATATGAAATATGCAACTGTTTGGTGGTGTCAATGCATATCGCTATATATGATTTCCCACCCCCCAAGATTTCAAACCAGATAGTGGATAACCTAGGAAAAATAGTTGATTGGTACATTGAAGAACACTTCTCTTATATCAGGGTCTTTGGGTGTTTTGTTCCTCCACATGCCTTACCAATGTTCCTACCATATCGATTGATGTGCTAAGAGGTAGCACATCAAACTGTGATAGGATGAATCAGTAAAGAGATCAGGGAAGCAAAGAAAAAGGTGTGGCCCACATTTTCTTTGCAGGTTGGTACTTTTGAAATGTTATATTTCGACCACTCAAAGGTAGAGGTCGGGGCCCTAAAGGACATTAAGCTTGTGAAAATTGAATTCAAGAAACATGATCCAGAGAAGGTTGTAGTAAATCGCATGGCTCTGTACAATCTTAAGAGATATGAGCATGAAAATTCCCCATAGGATGAGATATTCCAAGGGCTAAGATCTTATTAGGAGATATTCATCTGAGTCTAGACTCTGGATCTAAATAAATTAGTTGAGCTACATAACTTTTAGAGACACCGAAGAAATAGTATGCCCAAATACTTACAGGGAGAAGTTCCGACATCTCTAGCCACACACGAAGTTGGAACCCAGAAGTTATAAGCAAGAAGCTCCAGTGGGCTAAACATTCTAGAAGATTTGGTGAAAGAAAAGTTTTTGACATAGAGGGAAAATATTGCACCATCAAATGAACCTCATGATCAAAAGAAGGCTCAAACCAAAGTTTTGATCAAAAAGGTAGAGGATGCATCGTTGTCTACACCAGAAAATCCGGCTACTGATACAATAGGGAAACCATAGACCAACCAAATATGTGATCCTATTATGTCTTTGACCCCTTTATAGGTCATTTAGGGGAACCTAAGCATCGAAGTAGTGTTCATAGAATATTTTACTCCTATTTCGGTCGAAGAGATGCCTCCTTTCGACTTATTCTTCAACAAGAAGAGGAGAGCTATAGTGAAAAGAGAAACACACCAAAAGGAGGGTGTGACTGTCAAGAGGCACAGGGTGATATTGAATGGACAAGTCTTAGAAGAGGCAGACTTCACTATGGAAGTGGCAGGTTCCTTGGGATATTTTTCCACAACAAATCATTATTCAGTTGGGAATCTGAAAGAACAATTGAAGAAGAAAGACCTACTGGTAAGATATTTGTAGCACCAAATGAAGACACTGGAACAAAATATAAGGAATGATATGAATATGGGTTTTGAGTAGATTAGAGCCTGTGAAAAACATGAAATTCAGAAACTCAAATCCAATCTCGATGAAATGCATAATAATGCACAAGCAAGTAGATAATGGGCCATTCAGTAGGGAGAGTTGGTAAAACAACTGCAGGCCAAAATAAACTTGACTAATAACACAACTGTAGATATGGAGGTTTTCCAATCCCAGGCATTGGAGGTGCACGATAAACTGGAAGCAACACAACAAAGCCTTTTTACTAAGGTAGAAGCTATCCAAAGCCATTATCGAGTGGTAGACCAATATTTAAATAAAATTTTCTTAAAGGAGAGAGATGCCATTTCATCTCGAGCTTCTTTCTAGGAGGCAGTTGTGTCATCATAAAAAGAGGAAGTAACCATGGTCTCTATATTGTCTCTTTCTAAGAAAACTCGGGTTGATATAATACTGAAAAATTGGGAATTTGACATAGTTGAAAGTAAAAGATTAGCTAAGGAAGTGAAGAAAGTTTGTGAAGAATAATTTTATTCACTCGATAAAGAGTCATTGGGCCTCGAAAAATATAATATCCTTGAAGTCCCAGGGCAAGTTGACATAGAAAAAAATCAACTTAATTTCAAGAAAAACATGGAAGAGGCTCAGGATGAAGTCTTGCAGTTGAAACAAATTGATATTACCCAAATTAGTAAATAGATAGTCAATCCTAGTATGTATCTACAGTCTATATCTTCATAAGACAAGAGAATGGAAGATAGGCTTCTTCACTTAGAAAGAAATTTATATACTTTTGAGGTGAATGACACAACAACACCTTCCAGGTTAGTGGTGCAATTCATAGGAAGATGTGTTCAGTCTGTCGAGCAAGGGAAATCCATTGCATCTACGAACAAATGAGACCACATGAGCATGTCATGTATACAAGTCATGATTAAAGGCCAACTATTTTTGAGATGGAGAAAAACAAGAAGAAACGTCTATGCCAACGTGGTGAAGAGACAGGGGAGATGCAAGTGAAATGTTTCAAACTTCACATATTGTAACATTTACTTTTTTTTGAAATTGCTTCTTTCTAGGAGGCAGTTGTGTCATCGGCAAAAGAGGAAGTAACCATGGTCTCTATATTGTCTCTTTCTGAGAAAACTCAGGTCGATATAATACTGAAAAACTAGGAATTTGACATAGTTGAAAGTAAAAGATTAGCTAAGGAAGTGAAGAAAGTTTGTGAAGAATAATTTTATTCACTCGATAAAGAGTCACTAGGCCTTGAAAAATATAATATCCTTGAAGTTCCAGGGCAAGTTGACATAGAAAAAAATCAACTTAATTTCAAGAAAAACATGCAAGAGGCTCAGGCTGAAGTCTCGCAGTTGAAACAAATTGATATTACCCAGATTAATAAATAGATAGTCAATCCTAGTATGTAGCTATAGTCTATATCTTCAGAAGACAAGAGAATGGAAGATAGGATTCTTCACTTAGAAATAAAGTTATATACTTTTGAGGTGAATGACACAACAACACCTTCCAGGTTAGTGGTGCAATTCGTAGGAAGATGTGTTCAGTGTGTCGAGCAAGGGAAAGCCATTACGTCTATGAACAAATGAGACCACATGAGCAAGTCATGTATACAAGTCATGATTAAAGGCCAACTATTTCTGAGCTGGAGAAAAACAAGAAGAAACGTCTATGCCAACGTGGTGAAGAGACAGGGGAGATGCAAGTGAAATGTTTCAAACTTCACATATTGTAATATTTACTTTTTTTTTAAATTATGAGAATTCCAGCTGCTTAGGGTTGAGAACCTTTTTGTATAAATACATAGTATGAAGACTTAACACAGGCCGCCTCTTTACGTATTGTAACTAAGAAAACTCATCCTTTTGTGAGTATTAATACAAGTGCAGACAGGGATTCCAAATTTTCTACAGTTTGAGTTATGTGCTCCTTTTGTATTTGTATCTCTAATTTTCTTTATGTCACTCCTTGATAAGTGAGTGGTTTCAATTTAGTATAACATCTACTGTAATCAAGTTTTATCGGTTATTTGATAAGAAAGCAATATTTCCTCTGTATTTGCTATTAGTAAATACAAGACCTGCAAGCTACTTGGATCACTGTATCTTATATCCTTTCAAGGGTGCATTATGTATTTGCTTCTACTATGAACAAGGTACGATTCATCTTTCATTGATGCGTCATTTTTTTTAACAGTTTTGCAAATTTCTCCTACATCACTTGATTTTATTACTTGACTCAGATGATGAAACACAACCTCTATCTTGTTTAGTTATTAATTTCATTTGAGGGTTAATTCTTAAATAATTAACGGAAGAAAAATAACCTTTTAAAACATTCCTTAAATTCCTGATCTCTGACATTATTATTTGAGCTTTAAGTTTAATATCAGGAACAACATAAGCCATGTATGCAAAGTCAGTGCAAAATGTAATGAGAAACTAGTTCTTCCAGTGGGTTCCCCATCACTCCACTTATGGGTTGTTTATAATGTATTTTTGCCATCACAAATACTCCTCTAACCTCACACATTAGGGGGAATTTGTTTAGCAATATTTTCCTCGCCCTATGCAATATTTCACATAAGGACTTTTTCCATTTCCCTATGCAGACTTATCATCCCTATTTGTAAATCCCACAGATAAAAATACATATTTTTCCACATGTACGCACCTTGCCTACTATACAACATGTGTATACACAAGTTGAACCACTACAGCCTGCATACATCTGGATTTGTGCCCAAAAATGAAAATTGGTGTTGGGTTTCCATGTCACGATAGGAGATCTATGATCCTTGGCCTTCCCTATAATGGAAACATTCTGAATTGACCCTTCAGTTCTATTTGAAGGCTATAAATGGGCCAATTCCTAGCTTTGGAAAAGGGGAGAAAGAATTCAACTTTGAGAGAAAAGTTACTCTGGAGAAATTATTTACTTCATATTGAGTCTCTGAACACATTGTTCAACCCCCAAGCTCTTCCCTTATTGAGTGAGAACTCTATTGTCTCTCTTATTTGATCTTGCCTTTGGTGGAGGATTGAAGTGGTGAAGGCCCAACTAGAAGGAACTTAGTTTCTCATTTATGAACTGTGCTGACACAGAAGTCTGTAACATTTTCACTTATGTTGATCATATATTAATAGAAATACTCTTCTCCTGTCCAATTGATATCTGGCAAATATTTGATTTATTATTCCATGGGTGTATTTTTCATTTTAATTTATGGATTATGTTATTGAATGTACTAACATCATTTAATATCACCATATGCTTGCTTTCCTTGGTTTTTGAGGACTAGTTACAGGTATATTTATTTGGGTCAAGTGCTTAACGGTTGACGTCATCGAACATATGGACGAGGTAGGCTTTTTATCTTGTCTTGCTAGCATATTTGTTTATATAGCATACTTGAGAATAGAGTTGATTTCTGCAATCATTTCCATCTGTTGTGGTTTTCCCCTAGCCATAGAGAGATTTTCCTCATAGCAGTAAAATCAGCCATATCACAAAACCAATACATATATTATAAACATTAAAGGGTGAATACCAAATCAAAATTACAAAATAGTTTGAAAGAACTATTACTGGTGTGGGAAGTACAAGTAAACATTTCGAGTCTATGGATGCTTACTACAAGAAGGGCTATGCTTGTCCTATATTGAGGAAACTTCATTAGGGATATGCATGCTCATTGGTAGCAAAGCAATGTTAGCAAAATAGAGACGAGGAACACACGTCAACCCATAAACAATCAAGATTAATCCTTCGTGGCGTATTACAATTCTAATATCTTTGTGTATGAATTAAATTAATAAAACAATCCCTTAACATTTCATAGGAATTATTTAGAAGATCATATTAAATGTTCTATTGTATCCTCTCTCAGTAAAGGATTTATGATGTAGGATCCATGGTGCAAGAGGGGATGTGAAAGTTGCAAATGGAAACAAAATGAAAAGATATAATCTTGAGGTTTATATGAAATCAAAGATAACTGGTTCTACCCCATAAGTCGCCATTTTTGGTGCCCCCACAACTACCCACTAAAATTTTCTGAATTAGAGAATTTTAGTGCATTCCCCCTGTAAAAATTTAGGAAATATAATCTATCACTAACTTCTTGATTTGATACTAAAATAGGAGAAAACAAGTTTTCTCATACCATCTAAATCCTAAATATACAATCAATCATGAGAATCAAGGCTCTTAAGCCTTCCCACTTGTTTGTTAATTGTCCCTAGTCCCCAAAGACCAAATTTGGAGTTAGGATTGAACCTCAAAAAATATATTCACTTATATAACCATGTTTGAGGGTTATAGGACCAATATCCATCAATAAATTCCTCCTTAGAATAAAATACATCAACAAATCTAATTTATATTTTGATATAACCTTTATGATAGTTCTGTCAGAAAGAGTTATGTGAGAATGATTACCATTGGAAGTATTTTCATCCATGTAAAATTGATTTTGATAAATTCATGTCTAATATGCATGGCTTCAATGCATATATTCCCACTTAGTTACAGAGCGATTACCCTATGTCTATATGTCAAATAATCATCTATATATAAATATCCTCTAAATGATAAGACTTGAGTCATGAGTGGGAACCTTACATAACTAATTATAGTAGGAGGAAATGGTGAATCAATTGATCAATCCATTCACCCACGGACTCCAAACCACTCATGAGTAAAGTGTCTAGTGTAAATATGATTATCGATAAAGGAATATTCCTTGCCACCTTTGTCTTCAAAGTCACAAAACAACTCAATCTTTCCTCCCTGATGAAAAAATAATTTGATATCACCATCCAAATACTTTCTATCAATGTATTATTTTAGTGTTATCTTCCTCTACAATAGACAACCCTCCAAAAGAACATAAAATATCAAGTTTTATTCAATTTGTAAAGTCTCAGGCTTTTTGTGCATCCTAATGCAAGAAGGGAATCTTCCTCATCAATACCTTTATCGTTGAATCTAGAAAAAAACATGAATCCCTTTGTCCAATGATCATCCACTCTGATAGGATCATCATAATGTTATGTGTCAAAGTCTTTCCTTCAACCCAAATTTCTACTACAAAGAGAACCCTTTCCAATTACATGTTAATAAATGATAATAAAGGGGTGACATGGGTGCAATCAATAACATATTTTATTTGATACACTCCCCAATGCAAAAGGGGAATACTCTTCGACACCTTCCCATAGGAAAAAAGACTAACCATGTGTGCTTCCCTCTCTGATCATAGTTCCTTCCAATAATAGTCTCAAAATCCATCAAATTCGATCATTAAATGTTATGCCTCAAACATAGGGATATCAATGATTTGTTCCTCCAAACTCATTAATAACGAAGTGATCTTACGCCTGCAAATGAATTTTCCTCCACTTAGCATTAATTATTAAGGGTTAAAATGATTCCCATTGTGTTTAATCTAATTATCCCTAACTTAGTCATTATATTCCTTTGAACAATTACAAAAATAACTCTGCTCTATGTGTTGCGATTTTGAGCTATCTTCGATCCTTAACCCAATATTAAAGAAACAACTATGAAAATGTTTTTAGTTTTTTTTTCCTATATTGTTGGATTTATTAAATAAACTTATGTTCTTTTTCATTCATTTCAAGACATAAGAAATAAATCATGTCGCTCCCACAAACCAAAAAGGGGAGAAACCCGGTAGCACCAGTACTAGTGCTTGTAGTGACACCTGTAACTAATCCAAGAAGAATTTTGGTTACAGATACTACTTTTCACAATGGGGTATACCATTGTCCCAGGTATGATGAAATATACAAAATATTCAACACTCATAACTTCCCCCCAAGAGGATAAGAATTTAGAATTCTAGAGAATATCCAGAGAAGTGGTATTCACCTACTAGATTCATGACCGATGTTTTTTCCTTACAATGATGCAGCATAGTGGTTTCTCAAAATGTTTGATCAAAGTACAACCACACTCACAAGAAAACTAATAATTGAGATAGCATATCTGAGGAATGAAGACATAAACCTGTGATACCACCTTCTAAAGCCTTTGATTTCCCTAAACGATCCATTTTTATTAATTTCAACAAGAATAATAAGGACTTTGTCGAGTTAATGGAAGACTAGTCAGACGAAGAGGACACAAAATTCAACGGACCGGACAATTCATGCAGAGGAATTCAAAAGGCCCTACAACATGTTAAATACCATGATATGAAGGCTTTATGTAGAGTTAAAATAACTCATTTTCAAATGGAATTATTTCCCATAGCCTACACAGTGGTAAAAACAAGTCAATTTTTTCAAATGGGTGGAAAAACTAACCTTCAATATCTATCAAAATATCAAGAATGTCCTGGGTATGAAAAAATCTATTTTTTATAAGTCTACATACCTCATTGATGTTATATTATCTTCTATACAATTTCATACATTTGGATGGATTTGGGACCAAGATGAACAACCTACGCATTTTTATTGTTCCAATATGTGCGATATAAACTATAATAAGTACATCTATGACGTATGTGACCTTTTCTTTGCTCCTTTAAATACAATAATTTTTATATTACTTACACATAGAATATCCAAGGAGGCCATGACTAGCATGAAAGATATATAATACTAGTATCTAGGTATAACTACACATACATCATGTTCTATGGAAACTTTGAGGCTCCACACCTCCTTTCTAAATATGTTTGTGATAGGTTGTTAATCTGGGGAATTGAGTACCAAACTATGGGAATGTGGATTACCTCTTTCCTCTTAGGTAGTATTAAGAATATTTGGCCCACATTCCCTATCAATATAAGAAATCACACATCGCAAAATGGTCCCCATGCTAGAAAATAAGCAAAGACTGTACAAGAGATGTGTTTTCCTTTATTAATTTTGGCATAATTTCATATAAAACGTCAAAGAAAGTTTCCCTTTCGTTGAAAAATTTGCAGTTGGGTAAGATTGTTGGGAGGAGGTAGAGTGAGAATAGCTTTGTATTTTAAGGGATCTACCCTAATCCCATCTTTGGACACTACGAAGCCTAGGATTCTCCTTGATTCCACAATGAAAAATGCATTTATGGGGGTTCAAACATATTTTTTAATACCTACATATAAGAAAGATTTCCCTTAGATGACCAATATGATCCTATCAACAAGCCCAGTGAGATGGAATGTCATCGATATGGGGTTAAACAATATGTTTGATGTTGTTGAAATCATACGACATATCTTGCTGAAACGTGGCTCCAACATTGTTAAACAAAAAAGTTAATTTTCGATAGGAGAATCTCCCCCATGGGCAGATGAAGGTTGTTTTATGTTGATCAATAGGTAAATATCGATCTGGTTGTAGGCAGAAAATCCATCCATAAAAGAGAAAATGGCACTTTTGGTGAAATTATCAATGATTTGATTGATGAAGGGTGTAGGGTAATTGTCTGTTGGACAAGCCTTATTTATATCCCTATAATCGACACAAACACAAATTTTCCCTTGTTTCTTGGTGAACAGAAAGATGTTGGAAACCCATTCAGTTAGATGTAGGAGGTAAATAAAACAAACTATAGTAACTTTTCTACTTCTTCCTTGATTATTGTTGTTTCCTTGGGATGAACCAGACAAAGTTTATGTCTCATAGGTTTAACTCCAGGGTAAGTTTTGATTTCATGCACAATGATCGAAGGATCCATCCCTCAAATTTATTCATAGCTCTATGTGATTGTGTCATGGAATTATTTAAACAAGGCGGTGTAAGTTTCAATCTCTTTAGTTGAACAATTGGCACCTAGTTGCATATTTTCCACAATACCTTATTTTGTGGATATGTCAACACTGATTGTTTGAGATATGTTTCCCAAATTTCTGTCAGAGATTGTATCTTCAGTGAGTATTAGAGACTGAGGAGTGTCGATGATATCAGTGGGAAAGATAGATGAAATTTCTTTCTCAATTTCATCCAAACTAGGAATAAAGGACGAGCAATGGTGGTTGTAATCCCATGGTGCCTCCTCAATACTAAGCATTTCCATAATGGATTCATCGGATGGAAAAATCCATAGGATGTAATTGAAAGTGTAAATAGGGAATTTAACCAATATGGTAGTGAATATGAATTATATGCCAATAGATGTTGGTCATCAGGTGAAGGAGAGGCATATTGAATGGTGTCATACTCATCCTATACAATACTAAGTGGAATAACGTCACCTAGAGAATCAAATTCTAAGGGACTAGGTATGATCCATGGATCAGATTATTTGAGGGACTGATGCACCATACTAAAAATCATATTAACAGTTGTGATATGTTTCTTGGTTGGAGGAAGAGGTGTGAGGAAAGTTCCCATGAGAGAAGAATATTTTAGTAGACCTGCCCCTACAATATCATAAGTAATATTTGAATCCCCCCAAAATGGAATATTGTTGGTTGTTTGAGTGCAAGCATCAATGGTGCAATAATCTAACTAATCAATGACCACTATTTTTCCTTGAAGAGGAAATTGGACACATCGAAAGACTGATGAAGCAACAACAATCATTGCATAGAACCAAATTCTTCCTAGCAGTAATTTATAATTGAGTTCAACGTCAACTACTTCTACATCAACATAAACATTTTTCCCCTAAGTTGAACGACTAAGGATTGCAACAATCCATGAGGTTGGAAACCTCTTCCATCAAATGCTTTTAACATGGTGGGATATTGATGAGGACAATGTAATTTAAGGCCTTTCCAACAATATAAGTACATGACACATGTCGATTATCCCTCATCCAATATCATGCGATGAATATGTTGATTATGGAGAACAACATCAATTTGGAAAGAAAGTTGTTGAGGGAGTCGTGATTTAAAATTATCCAAATTGAACATAATATTATTTGATGAATCAAGATCTATAGTTATGATGAATTCCAAGAGAGTTCTACGTTTGCTAGGGAAGTTTTGTATAACTTCAAGAGTCGACATGTCACAAGTTGCTTGGGCCAAATCTTCAACAATGTTGTAATTTTGGGAAACATCAGAGTTAGGATTAAAGGTCAACATTCTAATTGTGATCTTGGGTGGATGTAATATAGAGTCAAAATTTGGTTTCTCAATATGGAGAGGTCTAGATGGAGGGGTAACTAAAGTGGAATGTGGATCAGCCACAATTTCATTAGTTACACTTTCCTTACTAGGTTTACCTGGTGGTGTATCATATGCCGTAGTGCAAGTGGTCAAATATACACCATTAAACATATAAATGTGTTCACTCGATGAAGCATCCTCGGTAGGAGGATGACCTGGGTTACCTCCTTGTGGAGGTGGAGGATTTTGTGCAGCCAGTGACTACTATTATGGAAAAGGATGCATCAATATAACAGATTGATAATTTCCTTTAAATAATTTAGCAACTTCTTCCCAGTGGGGACAGTCTCATGTGTAATGTTATTCAACACATATGAGACATGGAAATTTTGTTTGTGTTGTGGTTTATTTCCAGTAACATGTTGTTGTGGTTGTGTTTATTTTTAGTTTGATTATCATTTTTCTTCGGTTTATTCTTCTTTTCTTTTCCCCCCTGATTGTGGTGGTGAAATAGATTGCACTGCATTCACTTCGAATGCTTTAGTAGGGGAGGAATTTGATGAGAGTGGAGTCTACACTGTAGTCGAGGTAGTTGTTGAATTATTTTTTGTACCTGTCGATTGTGAACCAAACTGAGTTTTGACAAAACCAATAACTCCATATGAATGAGTGGTAGAGGATGGTTTTGATGGATCGATTAATGTATGGGGAGAGTTGGGGATCAATTCATACAAAGTACCAGATTGGGAATAAACCAGATGCAAATATTATGCATGAGCAATGGCTTCCTCTTCTGTGACTACACCACCCATGGCTACATCACGAGTAATAGCAGGTAATAGAGATTTATTTAAGCATTCAACCAACAACTGGTCAGTAATGGTTTCTTTGATGAACCATCGTCATCGTCTCCATTCATGAATATGATCATAAATATGTATGGAGTTAGTTTGACGAAGGGAGGTTAACAATTCAATGTTGGTTTCATATCTGATGGGAAATTGGATGTGGGTGACGAAATCCATGGAAAGTGAATTGAAGTCTTGAAAAGTTCTACATTGTAACTCAATGTACCATTTAGCCACTGAACCTATAAGTGTACACTAGAAAATACGTAAATATATAGATTCAACCGTCAGTGAGTTTGATTAGCACCATGGATGAAACATCATGTTGTGATTACTAGTGTATTCTTTAGGTTTATCATCGAATTTCAGAATATCAAAAGGTAATTTGGTTGGAATGACTGGCCAAAAAGGGGAGTGAAATATGGGATTGTTTGTTAATCACGATAGATCCATTAGATCTAAGGTAGCTAATAAAGTTAAATGTTGATTATCTTGATGATGATACTGGTGTGACATAGGAACACTAGTAGGACCGTATACTAGTTGTGGTGAATAGTTGTATCCAACAGGTCCTCCCATATGTTGTTGTTTTGGATTTTGACCAACGAAAGTGGGATTCATCTCTTGAGGAATTTTCATAAAAGGAGAAGGAAAACCCATTTGGCCCTAGGGAGGATAACTAGTGTAACCTAGGGGAGGATAAATAGATTGACATTGATGTGGGTAACCAGTTTAACCTTGGAGAGTGTAACCAGGTTGACTCATAGGAGGGTAACTGATTTTCTCTTGGGGAGGAAACGATGGTTTTCCTTGTGGACCCCAAGCGGGATTCAGGACACCTAGGAAGGGTTTTCCATAATGTAGTCCAGAAGGACTAGGATTTAGGGTTCCTCATTACACGTTGGGATTTGAATATCTTCCATGATGTAGTTTATTAATAGGTCCTCCCTTGGGTGATCCCCATAACTATGGCAGGTTTCCAAGGAAATAAGTTTGAAATTCCCCCCTGTCATAGGTTGGGTGACAACTGGGATTTGTTCAGTAAGCGGGGGCTTCCCCCCAGTCAAGATTTTTCCACTAACAGAGTACTTCCCCCCAATAGGGACTTGTCCTATAGTCAAGTTTTGTTGTATGAAAAGGTTTTGCATTCTTTGATGTGAAATGGGATTTTGTGGCATGTATGAGGTTGTTTCTTGAAGATGGATGGTAGGTGTAACTGTCATGGTACTTTTCAAATTAGTACATACTACAAGCCATGTTTCACTCGTTACTTGTCCTGAGGTGGTAGAAATATTGATTGTTGGTCAGACAAGATGTACTTCCCCCCAATAGGGACTTGTCCTACAGTCAGTTTTTGTTGTATGAAAGGGTTTTGCATTCTTTGATGTGAAATGTGATTTTTTGGCATGTATGAGGTTGTTTATTGAAGAGGTATGGTAGGTGTAAATGTCACGGTTATTTTCAAATTCATATGTACTACAAGCCCTGTTTCACTCGTTACCTGTCCTGAGGTGGTAGAAATATTGATTGTTGGTCTGACAGGATGGTCAACGGACTGACTCGATGGTCCTGCATCCACACTAGTGGTGGAAGATGTATGTGGAGGGTTAAAGAGTGGTCGGCTAAAATTAAATTTTTCATAAAGATATCGACCTGATGGAGTTCTCAATATAGGATGAACAAGAGTTAGTTGTGGATCTACCATTTAAGTAGAGTAGACAGGGGACCTCGAATGGATTCAGAACTCAAAAATCTACGATACCAAATGAAAATATTTGATCCTCATGAAGAACCCCCATTATACAATTGTTCCACTACGATTGGTTAAGCCTTGAAGGGATGGGATCATTTCATGGTAAGTGTCTTCAGGTAAGTTAGGAGGGATGGGTTTGTATCCTTTTGGAAGAAACCCTTTCATCCTACGTGATATACTAATACATTTATCAGCTATAGTACCAATTTTAAGGACAAATAAATTAAAAAAACAACATTCGCTAGAAAAAATCTATAAAATCAACAAGAAAAAAAATAACTTCTCTCAATGAATGCACTAATTTGTGATGAAATCCAACATCACATGAACAAAGTGAGAAGGCGATAGTATTTAGTAGGTGGATCAGTTATGTTGGCAGCCTTCTTAACAAACTTAAACCTTGGCACAAGTTCCCTCACAAGTTTACCTATCGATTACCCTCCAAGGAGCCCGAGTGAGTTTGACCAATATCTGATCCAGGTACAATGAAGACTTGCCTTCACTGTCACCTCATGTAAGTACCCTAAATATTATGGAAACTAAGGATACCAACTCGCATTCAACCTTTGGGAGGGTATAGTCGACAGTCGAGTCCGAACCTATGGGCAGGATATCAAGACTGGAATTATTCAAGAGAACTGAGGATAAGAGGACCAATAAACTCTAGAGGAACTCTAACATATTAAAAATTCACAAATACCTGAGACCAAATGAAAATAATTCATCCTCAATAAGAATCCCCAATATACAATCGTTCCATCACGACTGGTTAAGCCTGGAAGGGATAATCTTTGTTTCTCTCTTGTATGTGGCCTCATGTTTAACCCCTGTGTGAGAAGGGGATACCAAATATGCTTATACGAAGGTTGGATTTTCTCTCCCTATCACAAGATTCTGATTTTATCTTGAATTATTTGGAGAGTTATTCTCATAGCCTATTCCAAAGCTCTAGTCCTAGTCTATTGTTGATGATCTAAAAAATAAAAGTTTCTAGTTCAATTTTAATTAGTGCTCATTTTCGTGGTTGTTTATTACACAAGCATGAATGATAGTGAAATCGATGATGTTTGAGACTCGACTCCACAAGAAGGTAAAAATAATGATATGCAAATTTTCTTTTCAATGAACTTCTAGTTACAAGAAGGAGAAGAGTTTATTTTCTTGACATCACTAAAAAACACTCAAAAAATGAAAATTTTCATGCTACTTTGTTCCCAAACAAGAATTCACACAGTTTCCAAATCATCATTAAAACTTTTTAATATCCAAAACCAATTCATATAAATACTTCTTTGTTTGATTGTGGATGCAAACTATGGTGTTTGTTTAATGCTTCGTTATTTTTCTAATAATGAAAAAAATTCACTACGATGATTGAAAAAGAGTATGAAGCAAAAAAACATACAAACAGAGATACTCTCAGCAATAAACAAGAGAATGAAAGAAAATAAAATAGCAAACCGTTCACTCAAAGATTACAAAAACACTAATAAATCAAAAGGTCATACATTATAGCCTTCAAGAATTGAGTAAGAGATCAAAGACAAAGAAATCAATAGACATGTGACCATTAATATTCCCTGTGAAAATATACTAGTCAATCATATAATTGAGAAGAGTGGAAACGAAAAACCAAATATGAGAGAGAAATGTTGATTTTGCAATCAAGAAAGACAACAAAAACTCAATAAATACTAAAAAGAATGAAGGACAACATGTTTCTAGTCAAACGGGAGCCAAGGTCAGATAGAAGAAGTTCTGAGTTAAAGAAGGAGATCCAAAAACTATACCCAACAAGAAAGAAACCTTGAAAATTTCCAAAAAGGGGAAAACCAATGCTCTAGTAACCAAGACACAAGATCCCTACAACACTCCTGATAAGTCTCTAGGGAGTGTTGATGAAGGAAAAAAACTTTGGATTGAACAACAGGGGAGTGCTAGTTCTGAGGAAAATTCGAGAAAAGATCAAAAAGATCAGTAACTCAGGAAATTTCAATAAGAGGCTCTGTGAGATAACTAGCATAGGAAAAGGAGACAAAAAATTCAGATCAAATCAGTAAGTAGGATATAAGGATAGGAAAAAGTCTCAAAAAAACCAAGGGAAGAACAACTGAAAGTTCCTCCCCAGTGGATTTGCCAATTTTTTTTACGGAAATATTTCCCTACAGACACGTGAAATTTCCCTTGAATTACAAACCCCTCTACCAAGACAAAAAACTACATTTGGACACTACCATTCCTATATATTCATTTTAACCATCGAAAAAGAGAGAAGGAGGGGAAGTATGATGTACCTCATTTACAACGTTTTTCCAAGCGTCTCCAATCTGCGAGCTCCAAATAATACCTACAATGGAAAACAATAAGCAAATGACTATCTCCTACTCTAATGGATTAGACAAAATCAATTGATCTAGATGAATATTACAATCATAGAAAATAACATGTAAACACATACTTGAAGGCAATAATACGAGTGTATTAATGAGAATTTCAAAATGAACCTTACAATCCTTAGATGATGTTGCAGTGGCCTCTCCAAGTCCTCCTCGTCCAACCCTTGCTCTAAATATCCACAATCAAAAGAACAATGCTTTGTTGATTTCTCCCCATTTTTACGATGGGAATACCTCCATTATAGGATTTTAGAGGCCCAACTACCTTTGCTATATTTGGAATTATTTGAGGATATGGCTCCAATAGTTGTCATATTTTCATTATAAGTAGACTTGGAGTTATATTTGAGCCAAACTAACCCAATCCATCCATATTTGTCTTTAGATGAAAGTAGGATTTCTTAAAATACTCCCTCAACCAACTCAGTGCTCCCTTAAAATGTACACCATATCATTGCAGTGCTACCCCTGATATGGACAAGGAGCACTAGTGCTCCCTATGTATGAGCAGGGGAGCCTTGATCTTACAAAAAATCACCAACATGAGTAAATCCCTGGTAAAAATATTTGTTCCTCCTATCATATGATAGCAATTCTTCTTATAACATGTTTTTATGGGTTGCAAGTGTTTTCATGGTCTCATTCGACATGCAACACTTATGACACTTATGACAATAGAAGTGTGATACTTGCGACACTTACGACACTTGCAACAATGAAAGTGTGAAACTATCAAAGTGAGGAATTTTTATGTGTAACACAAACCCCTTTGTTGGAGTGGCGAAAAAAAGAGAACTGTTCAAGGTCATTTCTTGATTAAAAAACAACCATCGATCTGATTGGATGGAAATATACAAGTTAGCTCCAATCTATATTAGTACTCGATCATAAATCCTGGTCATATGTTAAATAAAATAAGCCCTAGGGATTTACTTGCTGAAATTTCCTCTCTGTTTTTTAAAGTTAGATCACTGTTTGAACCCTTGGTCTTATTGAAATCAGAGAAAGTGCACTATTGCAATAAAGAACTATAGAGATTGTGGTTGTTGGATTGCAAATAACAAGGATCAAATTTGAACATTGCTTCAATTGGGGTATCACCTTACATCATAGACTTAAGCATGGCCCTCATGTTTTCTATGTGGAAGCACCCAACATATTCGAAATTTAGTTATTGGGCCATTTTGAATGTCTATTTCTTAGTTATACCTTTACAACTAGCTACCGAGCACCCTAAACCAATATCGTATGAAAAAGTAACTCCCATGGGAAGTTGATATATTAACTAACCACGTGGCAACACATCTCTCTCTTTTGAGATAATCTACTACCATTCTATATAGTTTGTATGCTTTTCATTTTAGAGTCTTTTGTATTCCATTCAATAATAGAATGTGAGTTAACTATATTGTTATGTTTCTTTCAATATCTTTGTGTGTCTGATTGTTATATCTTTACCTTTATTCTGTTCTAGATATAATTCAAATTAGTGGCATCATAGTAGACTTCTGATCTTTGTCATTTCTTAGTGCATGTCCCCGACTAGGTTAGGGTATAGAGAGTTGGGTATCAAACTAGTTTCTCTTAAGTAAAAAAACTTTGATTATCCCAAGAGGCATCCCATGGAGGAAGAAAGGAGAGACAAATGAGTAAGAGATCCTATCAAATTTTTTCTCAAGGAATTCCTCATTCAACAGAGGAACAATATGATGGATAATTTCACCTAGATCTTTGAATGGATACCAACAACAATGGTGACACCTTCAAATAGAAGTAAATTCGAAGGTGCAGCATGCTTAAAGGTGCAATTTAATGTCGATATTCCTTTATTTTAAGGATAGATAGATTCCAACACTTTGAAAAAATGGTTAAATTTTTTACAGGGTTATTTTTCTCTCCAAAAGTTTTCCAATAGTGAAAAAATAACCTTTGTACTCCTTAAATCTCTTCCCCATGTCAGATATTAGTGGGAAACTTACTATGAGAAAAATACCAGAGACAAATTTGAAAATTTTGGGCCAGAACCCACTTGGATGGATTTTGTTCATGACCTAAAGGAGTAATAATACCTTGTTAGAAACTATGATGACTAGTACACAAGAGTACAACCCTACGCAAGGAGAGAGATGGTTCCATATTACCCCAACACCTTCAATACCTTGGACACAAATATGAGTATTAAAGAATCTAAGCAACACATGGTTCTAAAGTATCGCAATGGCCTACATAGGTATATTATAACAGATATGAATTTCCTCGATATCTCCTCATCGAGAGCCACTTACTAACAGGGATGATTTTAGGGGCTAAATTTCGCTCATGGGCTAATTTTCCATGGTTTTTCCAAAAATGAGATTCTCTATTTTAAAAATGATTCGCCCAAATTCTATAGGATAAAAATTTTTTACCTTAAAAATCGCCAAAATTTTATAAAAATTATATAAAATACTTAGAAATTTGAATATTTTTACAAAAATATCGCCAAACATTTATAGTTGGCATATCAAGGATTAGTAAGATTTGCCAAGGTTTCTACATTTTAAAATAAATTTTCATCCTTAAAATCATCCCTGCTTACTAATATTATTTAAAGATTGAGAAAAAGTTTAAGAGAAAGAATAAGAATGATTTTATTTCTGCAAACCCATCATCGTAGAAGCATCGTAAAGGTGATCATAAATCCAAAAACAAATAATAGAGAAAGGATGGCCATCCCTAGGAAAACTATTCTAGGCCACAAACAAAGAAGGGTAATGGGAAGCTAAATAAGGACACTGGAAAGTCGTGCGAGTTCCATAAAATTACTTGGCACAAAACTGATGAATGTCGATTCAAACAATTATTAGTGGTTGACATGAAATCCTCAGATTGAGATTCTGACTCAAATACTCATTCAGAATTCTATAGGGAAAAACAGATCATTGACGTGGAACCTGTTGAGCACTCAACACACCCTAAAAAAAAGTCCATGTCAAATTATACTTTTTGGGTATCACTTGATATTTTTCACTGTCTAATTTGACTTTAGTATGAAAATGTTTCCCTTACTTATCATTTTGTTTCTCTTTTAAGTCTCTCAAAATTTTCTTGAACATGTGAAAACCCATAACTTAAAAGATTAACATTTAATTAAAGAATCGATAGCCAAAGAATTTCCCCGACACGCTAAAAAAA
>JASDQU010100848.1:186191-201188 GCA_032191745.1 Picea mariana
GGTCGATGGTTTTTGCAAGAAACTCTCATTTCTGGTTTATTAAGAATTATTTTGGAGCAACCTTTAATTGAGAAGTCCTTATGGACCATAGACAAGTTATATTTTCATCAAATGCATGTATTATTGGGTCTAGAGAAGTACTATTTCCTATCTTGTCTCATGAATGGATGTTGTAACAAGTAAGAGCTATTGAATCTATTGTTAAGTTATGTGATCCAATGTTTTGCAGTTCTTTTCTTTAATGATGAAGATGAGTCATTGTGTTGTTGTGTGATGGATGATAAGAGCAGGTGAATTATTTTACTAACCATTATTTATCGCATATGTTTTTTCTTTCTGATAATTAAGTATCTCAGAATTAATTAGATGCTCACATGGTTAACATATTAGTACTAGGCATGTGGTATAAAATTGTCATCTGCATGCTTGAGTAGCAGGTTATCCCAAGCTCAACCTCTTCTCCAGTAGTTAAAACCTTTTTCCCGTTTTGTTGTCAAGTTGGTTTATATCGGCTTCCATGTTATATCGGTCCCACCTAAGAGGAAAATACATAAAGAGAAATTCCAAACTAAAGGATACACTTTTGCAAGAAAATGAAAAGCCCATCGATTAAGAGGCCGGATCGCAAGATCTGGAGAACCATTCCACTATTGAAAGTTGCAGAGTCTAATTGGGCCTTGATAGAGGGTTTGGTTCCTTTTATTGAATTTAATGGATTTAGGACCCATCAACAGAACCCTTTATCACTATCTCTACCACAAAGGTCTATCCAGAGGAACCAAAGGATCAGGAAAAACAAGAGAGACTCTTCCACTCACAGATGTGGGTGAAAGTGATATCGATTTTTTTTCAGAACGAAATGAATGTAGAGAGATTACAATGAAATAATCATGAAAATTTATATAAACAGAGAAATACAACAATACTTAATTTCTACTAATGAAATAATTGTAAAGAGACTGTAAAAATGCAAAGTGCAATACTCGCTAGAATTGTGGTAACTTTATCTCTAAGAAGAGAAGTGATGGATATGCTCATTCACAAGAAGATTATTACAATGAGGTTTTGAAGGAATTTTTATGTTAAATAGGAATGTCGAAACCCTATACATTCAAAAACCTAACCCTAGGAGATGAAACACAAAAAGTTATGTGGGCCCTGTTTTGGTAAGTTAATACATTAACTTCCCTAGGTCATAAATTTTGCATATGATCTCTGTTTTAGGCACAAGATAGCCCGTTGGAAAGGTATTTTCAAGAAATATGCATTACACTATTAAACTTTGACTCCATCTACATTTTTATTGTGGAGAGCCAAAACAACACTATTTAGGGCCCCAAAACGGACCTAGAAGTACAACAAGATGTGTTGACATGAAAACATACAAAATAAGCCAGTTGGATTATGTGGTAGACCACCAATATCCACCTGGAATATGTGTAGGGCTCTGACCGACCCCATAAGTGTACCCACAATTACAAAGAAGTACAAAAAAATGTGCTGAACAAAAAAATGGAAAAAGGAGCCAATTGGAACAGGTGGGTGGGGACCAATATCCACTTGGATCAATACTCCCCCCTTAGGAAGCAATGGTCTTCATTATGTTGTCTTCCTAGGAAAGAGGGGAAATCATGTTTTGAATGTGAATCTTTGTGAGTTGTGTGCTTTGCTGGAGAATTTGTTCTCCTTGGTCTATGGAATACTATCACAAACCGATTACTGGTGGGGTTGAATATGCTCCACCAACCTGTTGTCTCTAGATTTGGTGGGGCATTGTGTAGGCACCATTGTAGGTGAAGAAACAATATCTTCTTTCTCTTTGACAATCTATTTTTTCTCGATAGAATTTGTTGAGGCTACAGTGGTTGTAGTGGTCTTCTGTGCATCTTTGGACAAACTGTGAAGAGGATGAATTTTGAATTATGACATATTACCTTGTGGCACTTTTTTGGTGTAGCAATATTCAAAAATACCTATGGTATCTGATAGAGCTGACCTCCAAGAGTAATAATGACACTATGGGCTCTAGAATCATAGAAAAAATAATGTCTCCACATATATGGTTGTCCCAAATACGCATCAAAAACATCAAGAGGGGAAACATCACAAACTACCTAATCCTTGAAGGGTTGGATGCCATAGGATAGGAGAGATTGTTTTCTAACATGGGGATCTCATCCCTGGTGAAGCCACTCGATGTTTTATGGTTTTGGGTGTGGTATTGTCGACAACCCCAATTGTTTGATGTACTTATCTGATATAAGTCTCCTCTGGATTTCGTTATCAACAATGAAATGTAATGGGCTCCCCTTCACCCACATCTATGAATGGAAGATGCACTCCACCTCTTCAAGATCTATTGGTTCTTTTATATGAATTATTATGGTTGTGACAATAGAAGTGGGGTCTACGTCGATGATCTGTTTATTTTCAATATTCCTTGGATCGGATTCTAAATCAAGGTTCGACTTTGTGTCTTTAACCTCGGCCACCAATGATTGTTTCAAGCGAAATTCATTGGTGTTGTGCCAGGGGATTTTGTAGAAGTCACACAACTTCTCAGTGCCATTCTTCATATCCCTTTACCCTTATTGTCTTGTTTCTTCGACTATTTGTCTAGAGGTTGTTGGTTAGGGATGTCTTTACCATGCTTTGGTTGTTACATATTGGCAGACCCAAATTCCCATTTGTTCTGGTTCCTAAATTTTTTCTCAATTTTGACAGCATATCGATAGGAAGCTCCCAATGATCAGATGTTTAGGAAATCAATTTTGGTTTGGATGCTTCTATGCAAATCCCCACAGTATTTAAGAACCAGATGTCACTCAGAGTATTTGATACCCAACTTGGTGTGCAAGGTATGCAAAGTATTTGCGAACTTCGACACTGTTTGCTTCTTCTCTTTCCACAATGTGGTCCATCTCATGTACTGGTCTTCATAGTTATAAACATGATAGTATTGTTCTTTTACCACATCCACAAAAAAATACCAAGTGGGCTCAACTCCATATATTCCAGATTCCTCTTTGGAACTTTTCTCCCAATAAGTTTCCCAACAATTTTTAACATGGGGGATAGCCTTGAGGAGTGTGAAGGTGATATTTTCCATGTTAGAAAATTTTTGGATAGAGAAATAACCTTACAATAGATTTAACCATTTTTCTAGGGCATCTACATATATATGACCTTCAAATATGGGAATATAAAAATTAACTTATACCTTGAAGGGAGAGGTTCCTCCAAAATGGCCACTTGATGAATATATGTATGTTTCTATCGATAGGCATTGAAGAATGTGTGAAAAAATCAACATCATTTCGTCCCTCTGGCACGTGATAGCTTGCTCAAGCAATAGGTTAATAGAATATTATTCTCTGCGTTCTTTATTTTATTCTGCCATCGAGGGTTTCTTGGGTGTGCGAGAGTAATTTTCCTCAAGAGAGAAAAAATTGAAACCTAACTGGATATACTCAGATCTCATTGGGGACATGCGTTGAAAAACGATCAATAGCAACTTGCTCTGATACCACTAATCCGGATTTATTTTTGGACTGAAATGAAAGAAGAGAAATTAGAATGAAATACTCATGAAAATTTCCAGAAACAGACAAATACAACAAGACTTGATTTCTATTGATGAAAGAATTTTAAAGAGACTATAAAAATACAAAATGCAAGACTCGCTAGAATGGTGGTAGCTTTATCTTTGAGAATATATGTGACAACTACACTCATTCACAAGAATATGATTACAATGAGGATTTGAAAGAATTTTTATGTTAAACATGAATTCCAAAACCCTAGACATAAAAAAACATAACCCTACGAGTTGAAACACCAAAAGTTATCTGGGCCTCGTTCAGGTAAGTTAGTACATTAACTTCCCGAGGTGGTAACTTTTGTATACGATCTCCGTTTTACAAATGTGATATCCTGTTGGAAAGGTATTTTCTAGAACTATGCATAACTCCATCAAAACTCTGACTCTGTCTATAGTTTGAATATGGAGAGCTAAAATAAGATTGTTTAGGACCCCAAAACAACCCTACAAGTACAACAAGATGTGTTGACATGAAGACATGCAAAAAATCCACATGGATTAGGTTGGAGGCCACTAGTATCCACCTGGAATATTTGTAGGGCTCCAGCCAACCCTAGAAGTGTAGAACCCACAATTACAAAAAAGAAAAGAAGAACATGTTGAACAAAAAAATGGCAAAAATAGCCAGTTGGAACAAGTGGGTGGCCACCAATATCCACCTGGATGAGAAGGGGACCCCACTCCATTTCATTGTTGACAATGGTATACCAAAAAAATTAATAAAAAAGAGGTCATCCATGGGTTAAACCTAAGAACGATGATGTACCCTAATCCATACATCATGGTTGGCTCATCCAGGGACGAGAGATCTATGTCAGCCAACAATATGTTCTACACTACAATATCAAGACCTTAAAAGATGAGTTATTGTGTCAGTTTTCCTCACTTGAAGTTTGTGGTGTTATTTTAGGACAACCATATATGTGGAAGTGTAATGTTATTTATGAATCTCAACCCAGGTAGTGTCATTATTTCTTTGGTAGGTCAATTCTATAGTTAACTAGAGATAATCCCAACTATTAATGTCTCTTTAGTCTCCACGAGTCAGTGTATAAAGGTGATCTCTGAAATGAGGAGATTTGTCCTCCTTATGGTCTGGTTGGAAGGTGAATGGAATATCACTGGAACTTCCCAAACCTATGCGTGGCGTATCTCTACATAGGAGAAGTAGGTGGGAAATATAGTAGAAGAACATAAAGAAATATTTTCCTTTCCCACTATGGACACCATGCACTGCCAAGTAAATAACTTAATTGATTTGACACCTAGTGCTTCTCTTCCCAACAACCCCATATATAGGCACTCTATTATGGATAATGAATAAATAAAATTCCACATCCAAGAGACAATTATGAAGGGACACATTAGAACAAGGTCCTTTCTTTGTGGGAGCCAATTTTTTATGGTAAGAAGAAGGATAGGATGTGGTAACTTTGTATTGATTACAGAGCCCTGAGCAAGATCATAGTCAACAACTAGTATCAAATTCACTGGATTGGTGATCTTCTAGAGTATCTCAGGGGCATAATTGTTTTTAGTAATATTGATATGAAGTCATGCTAGTACCAAGTGTCAATTGATCAAACTAATTTATGGAAGACAACCTTCAATTCTAAATAAGGTCTCTTCGATTGGGTATTCATTCCTTTCATCTTAACTAATGCCCCAACCACACTCATGCAGAAGATGGGTGATATATTATGTACATTCACAAAATATTTTTTGGTCATATATCTAGATGCCATCCTTATCTTTATAAAAACATGGCAGGAACATTTTAAGCATATTCAATAGGTCTTGGGAACCCTGCGACAACACAAGTTATATGCCAATTTGGAGAAGTGCTCCTTTGACATGAAAACAATTCAATCTCTGGGATACATAATGGATGAGAAGGGTGTGTGTGTGGATCCAACAAAGATCCAAGTCATTCATGATTGGTTTTCCCCAAAGAAACTGAACCATCTCTGCATATTCTTGGGCTTTGCCAACTTCTACCGCAGGTTTGCATTAGGGTTTTCTCATATTACATTGGCGATAATCCAAGTGACAATGGATGGAGCCAAGGCCAAGTTTGTTTGGGATACAACACAACATAAATAATTCAAGGATTTGAAATTCTTCCTCTTTCGATCACCAATCATTATTCTTCCATACCTACAACAACTATTCAAGATTGAGACAGATCCTTCAAATTATTTCATTGGTGCAGTCCCCACCCAACATGTGAATCCAATGTCATATAACATTGAAAAACTATATAATATGATTTTTAGATGTTGAACACATCACCCATACTAAGAGGGGGGCGTGAATTAGTGTGTGGAGTTTTATAACTTTTCTTCTTGCATGTTAGTAGTTAAAACATAATTGTATAGATTAAGAATAATCAAATCATAATCACAATGGACACAAGAGATACTAGATGTTTGTATAATATTTTGTATAATTTATATGTGAATATAGTAATAAGAATTTTCCTAGCACCAACTAATTTGTTTCAGTACCAACTGAAGTAAGGAGCACCAAATCCTAGGAGAGCTCCAACTCTCAAGCAAGACCCAGCTTGCCACAAGACCCAGCTTGCTAATAGAATGCAATCTATCCAACTAGAGTTCATATAGTAGATGAACTGACTCTAGTAGCAGTGATCCATTATAGAATCAACTCTATTTCATGGTCATAGGTTTACCATAAATGCTCATCACCACACTTCATTTGTTGTCTGAAATTCGTAACTTCTTCGCTTTATCTTTCCTCTGATATCCACACCTTATTCACTTCTTCTTCCCTCTAATATTCACATGGACCTCAGGTCCGCATCCCCTTCTTTTTTCTCCGTAGGCTGATTTTTCTTAGTGAGCCTATATTTTCCACAAGAACATGTTCTTCACAAATCACACCATCTAGTGAACAAATCATGGTTGTATTTATAGTTTCGTATGCTCAAAACTTGTTTTAGTTATTGGGCCGACTTCTGAAACAAGTTATTACTAACTTGTTCATTTACAACAACTTTTGGGACCACCTAAAATCATTGTTTTGGGTATTCAACATTAAACTTGGCATCCCCTTCACTTTCATAAATTGATCACAGGTATGGATCGATTTCCTTCCTCTCTATGATTACAGAAATCAACGCTTCCTTCAAACCATATTCATATGATCATTGGCGTAGAACCATAGGCTTATCAATTTAAGCAACGCATTACATTCTTCCCTTTAAAGCTCTTCACCATATGACCAACAATGGTGACATCACACAAGGTGACACGAGCACTTGAGAGATTATCAATTCAACGATCATGATTCAATCTCTCGATGAGATGGACGATTGTCAGGACTTTGGGACTTCACCCTTTAGGTCTTCAAGACTTCCAACCTTTCAAATCTCCCGAATATGATTTCGCCGAATAGATCAGACGGTTCACACTTATATCATGGAGCCATATCAATGGTCACATTCGATCCTTACTTCTATCCTTTCATTCCTTAATCCGACGATCGAGACTTAATCAATCATTGAGATGGATGGCCACCAATTACTTTGGGAGTTCGGCTATTATTCTTACACTATCCTTCCATTGTATTTTGATCAACAGTTGGGAGTACACCTGACATTGGATCGATAGTTCAGATCTCCTTCAGGTCTCCAGACTTTGGAGATTTCAAATATCAACCCCTTCTTTCCTTCATACGTCAATATTCTAGAGTTGTCAATCAACTGACACATGTCCCTTTTGGATCAACGGTCAATATCTCCTTTGGGTCTTCAGACTTCGAAGATTTCAAATAGCAACCCCTTCTTTCCTCCAGAGTGATCACCAGTTGAGTAAGTCATAAGTGGTGGAGACCGCTTGCTATCGGTTAATACTTCAACTTACACTATCCTTTCAATGTAGTAGATCGACGATTGAGAATGCTCCTGAAGTGATCTTTAGATCAGACATTTTGTGTCCACTTAACGACTTTGGCATTCAGGATTTCGGGGCTTTGGGCAAGTGCTGGTGGTATGAATCTCTAAGAAAAACACCCAGAGTGACTTAACTTACTTACTTCACTTGATGATGTGTCGCGAGACATGTAGATGCCATGTGCCACTCAGATTTGTGATTTGCACATACCTAAAATATTGATTCAACTTGACACTTGTCATTGTCTGATTGCACCATGTGTCCTTGCTGATGTAGTCTTATTGACATGGATCTCCTCATGTGGCACATGTTCATCTCCTTGATCTAATGGTCAGAATAGTATCCGAAGGTTATCTCATATCGACCACTGAGAGTGACTTCAGAACTTTGTCCTTCAGGACTTCGAAACTTTTGACATTTCTTGGTGGTGAAACTCCCGAAGTAATTCTCTCGGAGTGAAGTAACTTATTTATGTCACGTGACGGAACAAGACAATTTCCTCCTGACACATGTCATCATCTGATTATGCCATTTTTATTTGTTGACATGGTCTACCACATGTCCTTGCTGACATGGTCTGCCACATGTCCTTATAGATGTGGTATGCCACATGTACTTGTAGACATGGTCTTCCACATGTCCTTGTAGACGTGGTATGATTATGTAGATATCCCTTATATAATGGTCATCGTATGTTCTCCAAATCCAATGGTCCTTATTAATTTAGGATTTCTAGCTCTACGGGCTTCGGGTTTTTCAAATCTCAAACTAAAAAATATGAAGTGAGATTTTTTTGAAGCTTAACCTCTTCGCATATTTATACCCGAACTAAATGTTGTTCATTGATCATGATCCTAGATTGATGGCTCGATCTATCTGTGATGCATATATTCTAGCTTATCTTTTCCTTCCACTTAGGATGATCCAATGATTGATGAAAATTCACATAAATGAGATCCCGGATCTTTTACCTTGTTTATCCTATCCTTCCACTCAAAAATGATCTGATGGTTGATGGGAATTCAGGTTTGATATGATGGCTGACAGGTATTCGAATAATCAAATTCTCAACCCTTAAGCCCCATTTATCCTATCCTTCCACTTTAAAATGATTTGATGACTAACAGGAATTTGGGTTTGATCCGACGGCTGATGGGTATTCAGATAATCAAATTCTCAACCATTTTTCCTTGCTTATCCTATCCTTCCACTTAAATTGATCCAAGGGTCGTGAAGACACTTGAAGTAGATCAACGATCAAGGATGGTTGTCGAACCACAACTTGCGAGTGATTTAACTCGTCACCAAAACTCCATAATTTGAAGTTGTGCATTATTGGTGAGTCAACCACAATCGTCGATCTTCAAATCTATAAGATCTAATGGTCCTGACTAATTGCGGGATTGGAACTAGTGCGATATTTAATTCTCCTTTCAATCTCCACAATATATCCATGTCATTGATCTAGCGATTGTGCATCCGAAGGTCATGACTTAATCTGTCTTAAAATGATCGTTTGCTGGATCAACCACAATTGTAGATATTTGAGTCTATTAAATATGACAATCTAGACCAATTGCAGGATTGGAACTAGCGATTCATTTAATTCTCCTTTGGATCTCCACAATTTATCCCTGTCGTTGATCTGGCTTGGAGATTCGATAGTCACGATCCTCCAATGGTCCTCAAGCCCACGGTCACTCATATGACCGACGTCTGTTATATGATACGATCAACACCGTCAATTTCTCGATCAGACGACTGTTGAGGCTTCTCACCTTTTCCTATGCATTGGTCGACTTCTCAATATTTCCATCAATCCCGATGACACTTCTGCAATGTGATCTTCCTTCTAATCTTTGATCTTCATTCGCTTATGTACAACGTTTTCCCTTCTGAGCTTTAATCTATGCACATTGTTTGCTCCTCCTCCTGATCTTACACTTTTGATCTCTGCATACTATTTGACATCTTTTGCTAACTAATATACGGTTGACATCAATGATAATATCATCTATGGTAAATCACAATGATAATTCATTATAACAACAAATTATCACATTGATTGTTGACATCAATGACAATATGTCCAACAATAGATACTCCACCTATGAAAACGGCATGTACTCCATTGTGAAGGCATGTTGACAGTGGACATATTTCATTCTAGGAAAGGAAATTATTTTTCACATNGATCTTACACTTTTGATCTCTGCATACTATTTGACATCTTTTGCTAAATAATATACGGTTGACATCAATGATAATATCATCTATGGTAAATCGCAATGATAATTCATTATAACAACAAATTATCACATTGATTGTTGACATCAATGACAATATGTCCAACAATAGATACTCCACCTATGAAAACGGCATGTACTCCATTGTGAAGGCATGTTGACAGTGGACATATTTCATTCTAGGAAAGGAAATTATTTTTCACATTGATCACAAGCCTCTACAATTCATGCATACAAAAGGAAATTTACATAATGACCACCATCAGAAGTGGTACACATATGTGAAACAATTACGCTTGAACATCAAGTACAAGAAGGGAATCACCAACCATGTTTTAGAATGCCTCAATAAACCCCTGGTTGTCACACTAAACATAGTTATCAACTTCTATGGGTATGAGACCTCCGGGTGGCTACAATTATACAACATCGACGTTGAATCTCATGTTACCTATCATTCATTGAGCTCAAGAAACTATTTACACACTTTCATCTCCATGATATATTGTTATGGAATCTGAGCCATATCTATGTTCCTTCAAGTGACTCAATGATCTTTCAAAGATGATTTAGGAATCTCATAACAATCGAGTGGTAAGATACTTTGGCATGGAAAAAATTGTGGTGGTACTGGAAAACCATTTTTATTGGCCGAAGATATAACAATATGTCATCATGTCTATCAGATTCTACACTTCCTATGTCATTCCCAAACCTACCATTAATAAATAGGGATATACAACCCTCTTCCTACTCTTGAGAGCCCTCAGAATTCCATCTCGATGGATTGCATGTCTTTTCTACCTTCAATCAAGAATGGTAATGACTATATCTTTGTGGTCATTAATCGATTCTCTAAGATGGAATTTTGGACACCCTCCAAGAAGCGAATCACCATCAAGGCCACTACTATTCTCTTCTTTGAGTATGTTTGGGTCCAGTTTGGGTTCTCACATACGCTTATTTCAAATCGAGACAATACTTTTTTGAGTATTTTCCCATCAAGCCTATGGTCGATGATGGACACCAAGTTGACCAAATCAACTGCCTTTTATCCATAGAATGACAAAAAAACAAAGGTAGTCAACACGATGACTATTCATATATCAAGGATGTACCATTCCAAACATCCATGCACATGGGATGAGATACTTCCTTATGTTCAACATGGTTGCAGCAAATCCCTCCATAGATCTATTGGCCATAGCCCCTTTCAGGTTTTCTTGGGGTTCCAACCATTGGCCCCCATGGACGTAGATTTTCCCATTATAGTTTCAAAGGAAGAGTCCTCCCATGCACAAACTGAGAAGGATCAAGAAACCAAATTTGTTAAATGAATATAGAACATCCAAAAACAAGTTCATGATATGTTTCAGGAGCCTATGCTAAGTACAAGCAATGCCACGATCAACATCAAGTACCACACCAGTTTCAAGTAGGAGATAAGGTATGGTTGCAATTACATTCTAAATAGAACCTCACATGAACCCATCAAAATCTCCTCCCATTCCAATATGGGCCTTACACCATCACAAAAGATGTGGGTGATAACACTTTTGAATTAACTATTCCCCCTTTCCTTGGCTTGCACCCCATATCTAATGTGGAACCTCTTTCACCATATTTTCCACCTCTCATGGAAACTTCAGACATGGTCAAACACTTGGACCCTACAAAACTCAATCATGACTACATTGAGTAGTATATGGTGGATCATATCATGGAAAACAATACGAAGGGAACCCTCCAACAAAACATCCAACTCTATCTAGTCATCAAAGTGGGGAAGCTTCTTCACCAAGGAAAGTGGCTCATCATAAGTCAAAGTCCACAGAAGTTTCCCCATCTGAGGGAGGAACTTAATGCAATGGGGTTCATTTGTTTCTAATGGGGGAGGATTGATCCAGTTGGATACTGGTGGCCACCCACATATTCCACTAATTCACAATGGTGCCCACTAGATGTCGAAGGCATGTATTGGTCCATTCAGAATGTGTACTTCTCAGCAAGACCTTTCCAACAAGTTAATGAGAACCTCAAACATCGATCATATGCAAAATTAATTCCCCCAAGAAGTTGATGTATCAACTAACCACATTGGGGCCCACAGACATTTTCACGTTTCATCTTCCATGGTTAGGTTTTTAAATGTTTACGATTTTCTCATTGATGCTTTTTGTTAAGATTCTTTTTCAACCATTTTGTAATCAATGTCTTGCGAATAAACATAGTCGACACATCTATCTCTTCAAAGATAAGTTACCACCATTCTAAATAGTTTGTATGCTTTGAATTTTATAATCTTTTATATTCCATTCATTAGTAGAAACTGAATTAATTTTATATATTTTTTCTATTTATTTATATAAACAATATAAAACATGGAGAAAAAAAAATTAATATTATGTATGTTGGAAGATACCGTCCAATCAAAAACATTACTGTGAACCTTATATTATTAATAATTATTGTGAAGTGAATATTAATAATGTTTACTTTAATTGTGGAGATTCGTAATGAAGTGATAATTTGTTTTTATTTCGTGATCATGAAATAAGAGGGACCTCATAAACAAAAACATGTGATGTTCGAAAGTGGATATGCCCATGCAGGTTGAGTATCAATATATGTGACTGGACACTGATAAAGTAGCACCGACCTCTGGGAACAAATGCATTTTTTTTCCAAATATCTTATAGAGAACGTATTTGATCCAACGAGACATAGTTCCTAACTAGAAAACGCAACTTCTAACATTAGTAAATATCAAAGTCTCAAAATCAAAAAGGTTGAAATAGATATGGGATTTATTAGCATCACCACTAAGGAGTAAAGGGGATACTATCCTTAAATATCGTGATTATTAAAAGTACTATCATATTTAAATTTGAAAAAAACATTAATGAAAAAAGAAAAGAAAAATAATTTATTACAAATAAATTATATCCCTAAGTTAGAAGACAAAAACTATTTCTATTATTTTTAACTTAAAAATAATATTAAAAAATAAAAAAAATAAGAATGAACGTTTATGAATGAAATNAAAACGCAACTTCTAACATTAGTAAATATCAAAGTCTCAAAATCAAAAAGGTTGAAATAGATATGGGATTTATTAGCATCACCACTAAGGAGTAAAGGGGATACTATCCTTAAATATCGTGATTATTAAAAGTACTATCATATTTAAATTTGAAAAAAACATGCTGCGGGTTTTTGATAATGAAAAAAGAAAAGAAAAATGATTTATTACAAATAAATTATATCCCTAAGTTAGAAGACAAAAACTATTTCTATTATTTTTAACTTAAAAATAATATTAAAAAATAAAAAAAATAAGAATGAACGTTTATGAATGAAATGAGGCATTGGAAAAGAACTATATCACCTTCGTGTGAAAAAACAGAACTTGTAAAATCTCATCTTACCATGAATAGTCCTTTTAGAGGTTAGTTTCCCTCCCATTGAGAGTAGTGATGTGATCATGTTCTTAATATACAATTACAAGTTAATTAACACCAAAACGAATGTTTTTCTGTCACAATTCAAACATCGATAAACATCGCTCCAAGGGAGTTGACTAGAGATGGGGATTTGTAGCTTCACACTATGGATTAAAGTATGAAATCATCCTTAAATATCAAGAATATTAAAAGTATCGTCATAATTAAATTTAAAGAAAAAAAATGAGAAGCTTAAATATCAAGAATACAAAAAGTATCATCATAATTAAATTTAAAGAAAAAAAAATGAGAAGAGGTAATGCCAAGGAAAAAGGTATTTGACATTAGAATAAAAAAACATAATTTACTACAAGAAAATTATTAATCCCAACATAAAAGATCATATCTGTTTCTATTTTTTTAGTTGAATGAAGTAAATACTGCTAATATATGAACAAATACACAACCATAATAGAGAAAGAAGCTACTATAGTAACTTAAATTACCTTTGCACATTAAAAAAATAAAATTTGTAAAGTCTCATTTTGAGACAATGTAATAAAGAATTGACCTTAATAAAGCAAAGGGTTAGAAAAACATTTTCTTGAATTATTCCCAAATGATATAGTTTTATGTGAATTGATTTAGTTTAGTTGATTAATAGGAATGATTATTATCCTCCTCCATTTTAGTTTTCCTTGCTTTTTATATTTACTTTAAGATGAGTGCAAGATAATTATGTTTCCTTATGATGAGTTAGTGGTAATTCAAACATGGAAATCAATAATCTCTTCAATTGGAGGGATTACTCAAGGTACTTTTACAATGAATTTGAATATGGTATAAAATTATAAAATGTAGGAAATCAAATTTTGAATATATAAATTTTGTTTATAGAAATAGTGAATAAGTATGTGAATATAGAGCTTTTCGAAGAAAGATATAAGTTATATGTCTATGTTATTGCATGTACCTTTACGAAGGAGTTTCGTACTAAAAATTTGTAATATTAAAGAGAACCCATTGTTCTAGTGCAGTTATATATATATATATATATATATGAAAGTCAGTATATCCTTGAAATTACAATGCCTTATGTTAGTGTAGGTTACAAGGGCATTAACATTATAAAAAAAATTCTTCTTTTTCTAGATTGTAATATTTGTTTCGTCTAGTGCGGCGAATAACTCATTTGAAAAATGGTTAAGATGACAAAAAATTATAGAAGAAATAAAAAAGGTATGTATTTTAGGATTTTGATATATGTCAAGACAAAAATATATTTAAAATAGTAAAAAATATTGATTTTAAAAAATATTATATATATCGAATCTCATAGCCGACTCTATCTGTCTATAGTTTCATCGAGAATGGAATTTTGTATCCTATAACGAAATAACACTAAAATTATAGATATAGAGATGTATTTATAAAAATGGAGGCTTTCATGTATTTCCAGACCAAAACACTAGGTTTTTCATCCCAAACCTAAATTTGAAGGAACCAACTTATCAAACACGTATGATAAAATTCTCGATTCTACCCAAAAAAGATTTGAAATGAAAATAACATGTGTGCACTTTAGGAACATGCACATTTCTGTAAAGTGCATGCTCATTCCTAAAACATTTGAACTCTATTAGGAACAATAATGCACATGTGTTCATGTTAACACAAAATAACGCCCTCTCTCTCTCTCTCACCTCTCTCCCTATGTCTCTCTCAGTATCTCCCCCCCACTCTCCATCTCCCTCTCCCTCTCCCTCTCTTCCCATTCTTCCCCTCTCTCCTTG
>JASDQU010100848.1:216804-239354 GCA_032191745.1 Picea mariana
AATGGTTATGATCTGTATTGGGACTTCGACGTTTGGGAGTTCCAAATGTCTTAACACTCCTTTTACTCGAATTAATCTATCACCAAAGTGAGAGAGATGACACCACATTTCCACATAATTGACATCTATGATTTAGCTTCTTACCTTTTTCCTAGATGCACGCTCTTGGATCTGGCGATATCATGACACGTGTCACCCTTAGATCGATGGTCGCAATCCCCTTCATGACTTCGAGAGTTTTTCTCTTGATCCACACAAAAAATTAGGAGTTATTTCTCATGAACTCTACAACCTACTACCACGTATGCTCACTACAACCAATGACTAGGATTACTTTGCGTCTTGACGAATTCAGCGATCGCCACTCCTTAAACCACTTTCAAACCTTTGGAATATGAAGGGACGAAAGACTTGAAAGATAAACTTCATGCAACTCTCCCATATTTGATGATATGGAACGATATTGCTTCTTCCTAAACGGATCATGCTTGTTATATTGTGAAATCTTAAGGGGCTCCTCCCTACTTTAGAAATTTCAACCGCTACCTCTTCTGAGCTTGTTCTTCCTTTGAAATTTTTCTCCTTAGAGTGTTTTCTTCAACACTTAGTTGAAATTGACCCTATGCATGCCTTGCAACAGGTCTTCTTCCATGACCTATCTCCTTTGTGGACAACTGTGAACACCTTGCAACGGTTCTTCACACTCTCTTGCAAATACTCTTAAGTTACTCCTCCCAAGATTCTGAGTCAAAAGAATCTATCACACACTCCTTGTGGACAATATGAACACCTTTCATTCAAATCTCCAAGTTATCTCTCTTGAACTTGTTCCTTCTCGACACTTTGAACTTCTCATAATGACTTCTTCGATACTTAGCCAAATATCGACCCTGCGCACACCTTGTTACAGGATTCCTTTAACTTGAATCTTGATGGGAGACTGTGCACTCCCTGCAAAAATTCTTGTACAACTCAATTGTTCCTCCTAAACAATATGACTCTGAGTTTGTTTCCTCCTACGCATACTTTCAAGCTATCCCTCTTAGATTTTTGATTCAACACATACTTTGTCAATGCACACCTTGCAGATAGTTATGCACTCCTTGAAAACAAAAGTTTCACGTTATCTATTCTAATCTTATGAGTCAAAATAGACTCTATCAACACACACCTTATGGACACTATGAAATCCTTTCACAACCTCATAGAAGAGAAAAATTTGGAACTTATCTAATCCTCACAAATTCATACATTCAACCATGTAATTGCATTCATAACACAAGAACAAGTAATAACAAAGAATTTCAAATTAGCATAAAGCCTACCATTCATTCATTCAGATAGACACAGTAACAACAACACCAAAAATTTCGAATGATGCTTCTATGTTATATTCATTCAAGTGATATGTACATGGCTCATACAATTCTCTGCAACATCTCTCAGCAATTCTTAACAACAACAACAACTCTCTGCAACTTTCAGCTAAATTGCGACAACAACCTTCTACTACAATAGTCTTCAACAACCTCATTTGGGCATACAATATATTTATTTATAAAAAATGAGATCATAAAGTTTTTCCCTTCGACTACATTAGTGCTATCCTATCGAATTAAAATCTTTCAACTACTAAGGATTTATTACAATAAATGTTTGAGATAGACAGATAAGAGCAAATGCTTCGAGTCTATACTACAAGATAATACATTAAAGGAAAATACACTCCCCATCAATCTCATGTGATGTTTCAGCTCCTAAACATTTAATATGTTATTAAATTACAATATTTTCAAGATATTTGCGTGATATGCCCTTCTTAAATTCAAAATTATTTCAAAATCCATGCTATTGCCATGAGTTGTCTTCCATTCGTACCTTGATGGCGATGCTACTACATCATACTGATCTAGAAAAAAATTCATGGACTCATATCCATGAGCTCTTGCAATGAATTTAGTGATTCTAAATATCTTATTCATTTACCCAACTGACATCTTCTATTGGGTGGTCTTTCCACCTTACCAAATACTCAAAATAAGTCTTCCTTCGGGTCTTCTTACCAATTCTTTGATCTATGATATTCTCCATTTGTGGATTTTTTTCTATAGGCATATGCTTCTCCCATTGGATCTCTTTGTGATATTTTGATCCTTTTTCATATTCCTTGTAAGTATACATGTATGAAATGTTGAAAATGGGCAATATACCCATCTTCCGGAAGCTCTATATCATAAGAATTTTCATCAAATTTCCTTAGGATATTGCATGGTACTATATTCTTCAACTTTAGCTTGTTATATGTTCCCCTTGGGAACCTTTCCTTCGTGAGATGTGCTATAAATTGATCTCCCACTTCAAATTGAAGTTTTCTCCTATGTTGATCAACTCTGCGTTTATACTCTCTACTCTTGTTCTGCAACTACTTTTTGATCTGATTATGGAGCTTCTGCATTTTTGCAAGAAAGTCTTTTGTTCCAGTGCTTCTGAATTCTTTCTTCTTCAGATCTCTCAACTCTGATACTCCTCTTGGATCCATACCATATACTATTTGAAATTGGCTTTTTCCTGTACTTCTGTTTAGTGAGTCATTATAGGAAAAATATTCTTCTGACAAAAATTGATCCCAGTGACTATGATGTTCAGTGACTAGACTCCTCAACAAATTTCCTAAACTCTGATTTACCCCCTTAGTCTATCCATCCGTTTGGGGGTGATATGTTAAATTAAAAGAAAATTTTGTCCCCAGCTTCTTCCACAATGTTCTCCAAAAATGACCAATGAATTTAGAGTCTTTGTCTGAGACAATACTCTTGGGAAACCCTTGAAGTCTCACATCTTGCTTGAAAAAAAAAATTGCAATGTGTGTTGAATAATTAGTTTTCTGGCATGGGATAAAGTGTGCCATATTTGAAAATCTATAAACTACCACAAATATGGAATCACCTCCTCTTTGTGTCCTTGGAAATCCCAACACAAAATCCATTCTTATTATGTCCCAAGGCCTATCTGGAATAGGCAATGGTTGATACAATCCAATGTTTTGTTTCTTCCCTTTTGCATACTAGAAAATGTTACATTTGTTTACATATTTCTCCACTCCTTCCCTCATACCTAGCACATAGTATGAACTATTCAACTGTGCAAATGTCTTCTCAGGGCGAAAATGTCCTGCTAGACACCCACTATGTTTTTCATTCAACATACTATCTCTCATTGAGCATTTTGGTATGCACAACTGGCAACCTTTAAACAAGAATCCATCTTGAATCAGATACTCTGTCTACTAGATTTTGTATCTAAGCATGATATTTTCACATGCTTCATATGCCTTTTTAAAATTTGGATCATCACGATACATCTCCTTAAGTTGTTCAAACCCTAAGGCTTTCACTTGAAACTCTTGTAGAATCAGACTTCTCCTACTCAATGCATCAACAACTTTGTTAGCATTACCAAAAATATATTTAATGATAAAAGTGAAATTTTGCATAAACTCTATCAACTTAGCATGTCTTTGATTTAACTTCTCATGTCTAGTTATGAATTGTAAAGCCTGATTATCACTATACAAAAGAAACTCTTTTGGAACAAGGTTGTGCCTCCATTTCTTCAAGGCTTGAATTATTGCATAAAATTATTTATCATATGTGGAGTACCTTCTCTTAGTTTCATTCAAATTCGCACTAAAATATGCAACATGGATATTATATTGGCTCAATAATGCTCCAATAACAACTCCACTTGCATAACACCATACTTGAAATATCTTCTCGGAATCTGGCAATACTAGAATCGACTGTTCTGTTATCTTCTCCTTTAATATATTAAAACTTTTTTCAGCTTCTTTTGTCCACTTAAAATACTTGTGTCTCTTCTTCAATGTATCTAATATTGGTGCACAAATTCCACTGAAATTTCTAATGAACTTCCTATAGAAATTCGTTAGTCCATGGAGGCTTCTCACCTCGAATATGCTTCTTGGCTATGACCATTCTCTAATTTCTCTTACCTTCTCTGGATCCATCTACAATTCATTTGAAGAGATTACAAAACCCAAGTAAATGAGTTATGTACTCATAAAAGAGGACTTCTTCATATTTATCAACAACTTCTCCCACTACGATGGCGACAACCCCCCTTTCTCTCGTGGGGATCCCGCAACCTCTCGGTATTGGATCCTCGAATTCCTAAGCCGAATTGGCTCCTTGGCCTTTAATAAACCTTGAATGCTTAACACACAGGTCCCTTAAGTGTTATCCTCAGGTTTGATTTACCCGCAACTCTACTCTCTAGTGCTTTTGGCAACACCCACTTTGCGAGTGCTAGTCCCATGCTAGAAATTTTCTCTTATGTGACCACGGGTTGTGACCGTGGTCCAACCCCTTCATAACATTGGGCTTTGGCAATATGGAGACCTTCACCTTGGGATCCTTCTGAACCACATTTCCCCGAATTCATGAAACTCTTTTGCGTGTCTTCCTCGATCTGACTGCCCAACTATGCTTCAGGGCTCACAACTTCGTGAACATCCCTATTCACTTCACACACAACCCTTCAGACTTCTAAATCTCGGATTTCCTAATATGCTTCCATGTATCCTCTTCACAACTAATGGTTAAGATTGCTTCATGACTTTGTGAGTTCTAATATTACAATACCTTCAAACTTCCCGAAAATGAAATACTGAAATGATTTAGGGATAACCATCATGCAGTTCTCCTCGATATGACGATGTTCAACAATATCCCTTCCCTCTTGAACGAATCAGGCTCATTAGTTTTGGGAAACCTTAAAGAACTCCTTCCTCAATATTTTTCTTCCGTAAGTGCTCTTTTCGACACTTAGTCAAAAATTTAGCCTATGCACGCCTTGCAACAGGTTCTCCTCTTAAATCCAACCACTCTATGGACAGTCTCGAATATTCCTCCTAAGATTCTAAGTGAGAATGGACTCTTTCATGCACACCTTGTGGACGCTATGCACTCCTTGCACACATAAGTTCACGTTACCCCTTATGAGCTATGAGTCAAGATAGACTCTGTCAACACACTCCTTGTAGACACTCTGCACACTTGCACTTGCTTGTCGAAAAGAAACAATTGAAACTTATTTAAAACATCACATATTCATACATCTAACCATGTAAATTCATGTGTAAATACAAGAATAAGAAATAACAGATAATTCCAAACAAACATGAAATCTACCACTCATTCCTTTATATAGATGCATCAAAACCATACATTTGGGACCATGCTCCTGTATTATATTCATTCAAATGAAAATTACATATGTTCATACACTACTTCTTAGTATCTCTCAGTTCTCAACTACAATGGAAATAATCTCTGATAACTATAGTGTCAACAATAGATCTAGTAGCTCCTCAACAACTAGAGAGCCAACAACAACAACAACTCTATATTTCACCCCTCTATATTAAAATAAAATACATTCCCCGATGTCTTCATTAACCATCCATCTCTACATCATTTAAATATGTTATTTAATTAAAACTCTTTTCAAAAGATTTGTGTGATATGCATTCCTCAAAATTTAAATCCTTCAAAATGTGTGCTAGTGCACCCAATTTTCCTCCAATTGTGCTTCACTGGTGATGCTCCTGTATCATACTCCTCTGGATGAAAATTACATGGAATCTTATCCATGAGCTCCTGCACTGACCTTCCATGCTTCTGGATATCCTCTTCATTTACCCAACTGGCATCTTCTACTGGTCATCCTTCCCACTTTACCAAATATTCAAAATACATTTTCCTTCTAGTCTTCTTGCTAACTCGTCGATCTATGATCTGCTCCATCTGTGGATTTTCTACTATAGGAATCTATTTCTCCCACTGGCTCTCCCTATGATCTTTGAGTCCTTTGAATCCATTTCCCCTGTAAGGATACACGCCTGCAATGTTGAATATGGGTGATATACCCACCTCCTCTTGCAGATCTATCTCATAAGCATTCTTTCCAAATCTTCTTAGGATTTTACATGGTCCTATCTTCTTCAACTCTAGCTTATTATATGTTCCTCTGGGGAACCTCTCCTTCCTAATATGTGATACAAATTTATCTCCAACTTCAAATTCAATTTTTCTCCTGTGTTGATCTTCTCTGTGTTTGTATTAGATATTTCTCTTCTTCAACTACTCTGTGATCTGATGATGAAGATCATGCATCTCTACAGCAAAGTCTTTATCTCCATCACTCCTAAATTCACTCTGCTCTAGATTTCTCAACTCTGACACTCCCCTTGGATTCATTCCATACACTATCTAAAATGGGCTTTTTCCGGTACTTTTGTTCAATGAGTCATTGTATGCAAACTCCGCTTGTGCTAGAATCTGATCCCACTGGCTATGATGTTCAGTTACCAAACTTCTCAGCAAATATCCCAAACTTTGATTCACTACCTTAGTCTGTCCATCTATTTGAGGTTGATATGTAGAACTAAAGGATAGTTATGTTCCCAACTTCATCCACAATGTTCTACAGAAATGACCAACAAATTTGGTGTCCCTGTCTGAAACAATACTCCTAGGCAATCCATGAAGTCTTACAACTTCTTTGAAAAACAAGTTAGCAACGTGTGTTGCATCACTATTCTTCTAGCATGGGATAAAGTGTGCCATCCTTGAGAATCTATATACTACCACAAATATGGAATCACTTCCTCTTTGTGTTCTAGACAATCCCAACAAAAAATCCATGTTATTGCATCCCAAGGCATCCCTGGAATAGGCAATGGTTGATACAATCCAGTATTTTGCTTCTTTCCCTTTTCATACTTGAAAATATTACACTTGTTCACAAACTTCTTCACCTCTTCTCTCATACCTAGCCAATAATATGAACCGTTCAACTGTGAAAATGTTTCATCATGGCCGAAATGTCTAGCTAGACCTCCACTATGTTTTTCCTTCAACAAATTATCCCTCATCGAACACTTTGGTATGCATAACTGACATCCTTTGAACCATATATTCAGCCCACTGGCTTTTGTCTCTAAGCACAGGATTGGCACATGCTTCATATTCCTCCTTGAAATGTATATCACTATGATACATTTCCTTAAGGCAGTCAAACCCCAAGGTATTCACTTGAAAGTCTTGCAGAATTAGAAATCTCTTGCTCAACACATCAAAAACCTTGTTGGTATTACCAAAAATATGTTTAATGACAAAAGTGAAATTTTGCATAAATTCTATCCACTTGGTAGGTCTCTGGTTTAATTTCTCTTGTTTGGTTATGAATTCTAAAACTTGACTATCGCTATACAAAAAAAACTCCTTCAGAACGAGATAGTGTATCCATTTCTTCAAGGCTTGAATTATGGCATAGAACTCTTTATCATATGTGGATTACTTATTTTTAGCATCGTTTAGCTTCTCACTGAAATACGTAATAGGCCTACTATCTTGGCTTAAGACCGCTCCAATTGCAACTCCACTCACATCACATCTCACCTGAAATGCCTTTTTGAAATCTGGTAATACCAAAATCAGTTGTTCCGCTATATTCTCCTTCAATATGTTGAATGTCTTCTCATCCTCCTCTGTCCATTTGAAATACTTATGCCTTTTATTCATGGTGTCCATGATTTGTGTACCAATATCACTAAAATTTCTAATAGTTTTTTGGTAAAAACTTTCCAATCCATGGAAGGTTCTTACCTCAAATATACTCTTTGGTGACGACCATTCTCTGATTCCTTTCAACTTATCGAGATCCATAATCAATTCATTCAAAGAGATTACAAAACCCAAATCAATGAGTTATGTATTCATGAAAGATGATTTCTTTAAATTTATCAACAAATTCTCCCGTTGTAACCTCTTCATCAATAATGTAAAGTGTCTCAAATGATCTTCTTTAGTTTTACTGAAGACTAGTATATCATCCAAATATACCATCACAAGCTTACCAATAAAATATTTTAACACTTTATTCATCAACCTCATAAAATTACTCAGGGAATTCATTAAACCAAACGTCATAACAAGCCACTCATGCAATCCCTCGTCTGTTTTGAAGGTTGTCTTCCATTCATGACCTTCTCTCATCCTTATCTAGTGATATCCACTTTTCAAGTCTATTTTTGAAAAATAGTTTTCTTTACTCAAGTAATCCATCAAATCATCCATCCTCAAAAATGGAAATATGTACCTAATGGTGATGTTATTTATATCCTTTGAGTCTGTACACATTCTCCATCCTCCATCCTTCTTCACACACAATACAGTTGGTACTGCACATGGACTCAATATTTCTATAACCAATCCTTTATCTAACAGATCCTGAACCTGTCTTTTCACCTCATCATTCTCTTGAGGTGTCAACCTATACGTGCCTTTGTTCGATAGGATTTATTCTGGTATCAAATCAATGTGATGGTTGATACTTCTGATAGGTTTCAATGAGCTTGGCAACTCATCCACTACTATGTCAGCAAAATTATCTAACAACTTCTAAATTTGCTCAGCAAAATCCTTCATAGAAGTACTTGTAAGGATAATTTTTGGCTGCCTCACAACAACAAACTGCATCTCCTATTATTTATTAACCTCACCCAGGAGTTCCTTCCCACTCATGAGAAGTACTCTTGTGCTGGCTTCATCCTTCACTTTCTTCTCTTCAATTAGAAGAAACATGTGTGTCTTACCATTATTCTCCAAGGTGTAAGTATTTCTTCTCCCATCATGGATGACATTCTTGTCATATTTCCATGGCATTTCCAACAAAACATGACATACATCCACAAGAATCACATCAAATAGAATTTTATCTCTATATCCTCCTATCTTAAATTCAACTAGGCATTGTTCGGTCACTGTTACCTGATGACCCTTCTGCAGCCATGAGACTTTATACGTTGTTGGATGTACATTCATCTCTAGTTCTAACTTCTCCACCATTTTTGTGGATACTAAATTATCACTGCTCCCACTGTCAATTATCACATTGCATACTCTGTACTTTGTCTTGCAAGTTGTCCTGAACAAATTGTTCCTCTACACCTGTTTTCCAACTTCTGGCTCTGGCTTCAAGAGAACATTCTTCACCATCAAATATTTCCCATTTTCTATGCCTTCTCCCTCTACATCCCGCTTCTGTGCTTCCAAAATGCGATCTTCACTTCCTTCTTTCTTCCTCTAGGGGCATTCCAATGACATGTGTCCTACATTTCCTCAAGAATAACACATTATCTCACCTTCTCTACCTCTTCCTCTTCCTCTAGGGAAATAACTTCTACCACCACTCTGCCTTCCTCAGGAACTTCCTTCTTTCTCAGAGTGACTATGTGTCTTCTCTGTCTCACCTTTGGGCTTCTATGTCTTGTCATGGGAAACTCCTTTGCCTCTGTTCAAGCTTCTTCTTATGTTTTGTTGACTCTTCTTCCTGGCAAACTTCTCCTCTTCTTTCAATGCAATCTGATATGCATCCTCTACTATTTTTATTGTCATCATGTTGATCTCATCCTATATTTCATATCTCAGGCCATTGATGTACCTAACAACGTTTTCCTCAACTCTCTCTTTTTGTCCAGGCCTGATGTTCAGCTGGTAGAAATCCTCTGTGTATTCCTTCACAATCATTCCTTTCTATCTCAGGTTCTGCAATCTCCTGAACATATTTATCTCGTAGTCCTTGGGTATGAATTTCGTCTTTAGCTTGGCTACCATTCAATCCCAAATATTAATCTTTTGTTTGCCTTTGCTTCTGCTGTCATCCTGCAGTTCATCCCACCATAGTGATGCATATCCTTTCAAACTGGTGACAACATTGTTTAAATTTTTCTCCTCATCGACATCCTCATAGTCAAAATACTTGTCCATTTCTCGTATCCAATCAAGCAATTCTTCGATGTCCAAATTTCCCTCATACATTGGAACATATATCTTGTCTCTATCTTCCAACTTAACAACCGCTCTTAGTAAGGGTTGCTCTGCAACATCCTCCGATATAGCTTCTTCAACTTTCACTTCTTCATTTTCTGCACTGCTGACATCTCCAACATTAGGTGCTCTTCTTTATGTTGTTTCCATGGCATCTAACCTTGCACACAATTCTCTCATCTCCCTTTCCATAGCTCTATTCGCTACGGGTGTCTCTACACATCTCCTAGGCGACATTTTGTTGATGTTTCTGATACCACTCGTAAGTATCAACTTACTTCTTTGTCTCCTTTATCTATAGAATTCAATTCTGTATTTTGTCTTATACCACCCATGGTGGCAACCCCGCTTTCTCTCCTAGGGATCCCGCAACCTCCGACCTTGGATATTCAAATTACTGAGCCGAAATGGCTCCTTGACCTTTAATAAAACTTGAATGCTTAACACACAGGTCCCTTTAGTGTTACCCACAGGTTCGAGATACTCGCAACTCCAGTCTCTGGTGCATTTGGTAACAACCACTTTGCGAGTGCTAGTCCCACGCTAGACTCTTTCTCTTACGTCACCATGGGATGTGACCATGGGCCAATGCATTCACAACTTTGGGCTTCAGAAATATGGTGACCTTCACCTTGGGCTCCTTAAAAACTACATTTCCCTGAATTCACGAATCTCTGTCATGTGTCTTCCTGGATCTGATGACCCAACTATGCTTTGGGGCTCACAGCTTCTTGAACTTCCCTGTTCACTTCACACACAACCCTCCGGACTTTCAACTCCCAGATTTCCTAATCCACTACCACGTGTCCTCCTCACATCCAACGATTAAGATTCCTTTGTGACTTCACGAGTTCTACTCTTACGATACCTCCAAACTTCTTGAACCACGAAATAATGAAATGATTTAGGGATAACCTTTGTGCAGTTCTCCCAGATTTGAAAGTCTGGAATAATCTCGCTTCGCTCCGAAATGAATTTGGATTGTTAGTTTTGGGAAACCTTAAAGGAATCCTTCCTCAAACTTTTTATTCTGCAAATGCTCTTTTCGACACTTAGTTCAAAATTCATCCTATGCATGCCTTGCAATAGGTTATCCTCTTAAATCCAGCCACTCTGTGGACAATATCGGCTATTCCTCCCGCGATTCTGAGTTAGAATGGATTATGTCATGCACGCCTTGCGSACGCTATGCACTCCTTTCACAGATAAGTTCATRTTACCCCTTTTGAGCTATGAGTCAAGATAGACTGTGTCAACGCACTCCTTGTGGACACTCTACACACTTGCACTCACTCGTCGAAGAGGAAAAATTGAAACTTATTTAAAATCTCATAGATTCATACATCTAACCATGTAAATTCATGTGTAAATACAATAACAAGAAATAAAAGAGAATTCCAAACAAATAGGAAATCTACCACTCATTCATTCAGATAGATGCATCAACACCATACATTTGGGACAATTCTCCTCTATTATATTCATTCAACATAAAATTACATATGTTTATACACTACTTCTTAGTAGCTCTCATATCTCAACTACAATGGAAATAATCTATGATAACTACAATGTCAACAACAAATCTAGTAGCTCCTCAACAACTAGAGAGACAACAACGAAAAGAACAACAACAACAACAACAACCTCTACTTGATAACAATACAAATATTTATACAAGAGGGGCTCTTTGAGTTCTTCCCTCCAACGAATCTAAATATATATTATAAAATTAAAATCTATCAGCTACTAATATTTATTAGAATAAATATTTGTGACAAACATATCAGATCGAGCACATTGAATCTGTACTACACCTTGCAATATTAAAAGAAAATGCATTCCCCAATGTCTTCATGAACCATCCATCTCTAGAACATTTAAAGATGTTCTTTATTTACAAATATTTTCAAAATATTTGTGTGATACACATTCTTCAAAATTTAATCCCTTCAAAACGTGCTCTAGTTGACCCAATTGTCCTCTGATTGTGCTTCGCTAGCGATGCTCCTACATCATGGAATATCCTCATCAATAATGTTAAGTGTCTCAAATTCTCTTCTTCATTTTTACTAAATACTAATATATCATCCAGATATACAATCACAAACTTAACAATAAAATATTTCAATACCTCATTCATCAACCTCATAAAAGTACTTGGGGCATTTGTTAACCCAAATGGCATAACAAGACACTCATAAAACCCTTCATTTGTTTTGAAGGATGTTTTCCACTCATCACCTTCTCTCATTCTTATCTGGTGATAACCACTCTTCAAATCTATATTTGAAAAATAATTTTCTCCACTCAAACAATCCATTAATTCATCCATCCTTGGTAAAGGAAATATGTTCCTCATGGTAATATTATTTATGGCTCTAGAGTCTATACACATTCTCCATCCTCCATCCTTCTTCGGACTTAACACAAATGGTACTGCGCATGGACTCAAGCTTTCCTTGACTAACCCTTTATCCATTAAACCCTGGACTTGTCTCTTTACCTCCTCATTCTCTTAAGGTGTCAATCTGTATCTTACATTTTTTGACAGACTTGCTCTTGGTATTAGATCAATGTGATGGCTGATACTTCTGATGAGTGGCAATGATCTAGGTAACTCATCCACTACTATATCAACAAAATTCTCCAACAACTCCTTAATTCTTCAGACATATCATCCATAGAAGTACTTGTAAGAATGACTCTATGGTTCTTCACTAAATCAAACTGCATCTTTTCCTCCTTCTTAACTTCACTCAGGAGTTCCTTCCCACTCATGAGAAGTATACTTGCGTTGGCTTCTTATTTTACATTATTTTCCTCAATTGGAAGTAACAGGTGTTTCCTACCATTCTTCTCTAAGGTATAAGTATTTTGTCTCCCATCATGAATGACATTCTTGTCATACTTCCATGGTTTCCCCAAAAAAACATGGCATACATCCATGGGAATCACATCGCACAAAATATAATCTCTATATACTCTTTTTTTAAATTCAACTAGGCATTGTTTAGTTACCATTACCTGGTGTCCTTTATACAACCATGAGACTCTATATGGACTCGAATGTGTAGTTGTCTCCAGCTCCAATTTCTCCACCATCTCTATGGACACTAAGTTACTAGTGCTCCCATTGTCAATTATCACCTTGCATACTCTATGTTTAGTCTTGCAAGAAGTTTTGAATAAACTGTTCCTCTGGACTGTTTTTTCAACCTTTGTCTTTGGCTTTCAGAGAACCTTCGTCATCATCAGAGATTTCCCATCTTCTACACCTTTTTCTTCAACATTCTGCTTCTGCACTTTCAAAATGTGAGCTTCACCTCCTCCTTGTTTCTTTCTCTCGGGGAATTCCCAAGACATGTGTCCTCTCTTTACACAGGAATAACACTTAACTTCTCCTGTTCTTCCTCTTCCTTTTACTTGAGGAAAAAAATTTCTTATGCCATACTGTCTACCTCGGGAACTTCCTCCTCTTTTTGAGAGACTATGTGGTTTTCCAGTCTCAACCTTGGGCTTATGTGCCTTATACTGGACAATTTTCTTGCTTCTGTTTAGACTTCTTCCTCTGCTTCACTGTATTTTTTTTCTGGCCAACTTTTGTTCTTCCTTCAATGCAATATGATAAGAATCCTCCACTATCCTTACTATCATCATGCTGATTTCATCCTGGATTTCATATCCGATGCCATTTATATACCTAGAAAACTTTTCATCATCTTTTTCTCTCTTTCCAGCCCCAATGTTTAGTTTGTAAAACTCCTCTGTGTACTCTTTCACTATCATTCCTTTCCATCTCAGGTTCTGCAACTTCTTGAACAGATTTATCTAATAATCCTTAGGTATCAATTTAGTCTTCAGTGTGGATACCATTCTATCCCAGTTCTTGATCTTTTGTTTTCCTTTGAATCATCTCTCAACCTGCATTTCATCCCACCACANCATTTATATACCTAGAAAACTTTTCATCATCTTTTTCTCTCTTTCCAGCCCCAATGTTTAGTTTGCAAAACTCCTCTGTGTACTCTTTCACTATCATTCCTTTCCATCTCAGGTTCTGCAACTTCTTGAACAGATTTATCTAATAATCCTTAGGTATCAATTTAGTCTTCAGTGTGGATACCATTCTATCCCAGTTCTTGATCTTTTGTTTTCCTTTGAATCATCTCTCAACCTGTATTTCATCCCACCACAACATTGCAAGTCCTTTTAATTTGGTGGCAACATGATTCACCTTCTTCTCCTCATAAATGTATTCCTAATCGAAGTACTTTCCCAACATCTTATCCATTCCAACAATTTTTCAGCATCTAAATTGCCTTCATACATTGGAATGTATATCTTTTCTCTAGCTCCCAACTTGACAATGACTTTCAACAAGTGTTCTTTTGCAACATCCTCTCCTACATCTTCTTAAACTTCCACTTCTTCATTCTCTGCATCACTGACATATCCAACATCAGGTGCTCTCCTTTGTGCTTTCCCCATAGCATCTAACCTTGTGTGAAGTTATCTCATCTCCCTTTCCACGACTGGATTTTCTACAGGTGGATCTGCACATTTTCTAGGCAGCATTGTGCTAAAATTTTCTCTTTTACACAACTACCACTTGATGTATCTAATACCACTGGATGTTATCTGACTACTTCATTTCACACTCTCACCTTTTCCTGCTATCTGCAACCAAATTGTTGCTCTGATACCATTTGATGGTAGCACACTATCTCCTTTATCTCCTTCCTGCTACCTGAAAATAAAATTAGGCTCTGATACCACTTGATGCAAGAACCGCTTCCCTCCTAGGGGTTCTATGACCTCCCATTCAAGGATCTTCAAATACCTGAGCTGAGTTAACTCTTCGTACCTATGCTAGACCTTGAAATCAGTTTGTAAAACTCCTTTGTGTACTCTTTCACTATCATTCCTTTCTGTCTTAGGTTCTGCAACTTACTAAACAGATTTATCTGATATTCCATTGGTATCAATTCAGCCTTCATCTTGGCTACCATTCTATCCCATTTCTTGATCTTTTGTTTTCCTTTATATCTTCTCTCAGCCTGCAGTTCATCCCACCACAACGCTGCATGTCTTTTTATTTTGGTGACAACATGCTTCACCTTCTTCTCCTCATCGACGTCTTCCTAGTTGAAGTACTTGTCCATTCATATTATCTGATCCAACAATTATTCAACATCTAAATTTCCTTCATACATTGGAATGTCTATCTTTGCTCTATCTCCCAACTTGACAGCGACTTTCAACAACAGTTCTTCTGCATCTTCTTCAACTTCCACTTCTTCATTCTCTGCATCACTGATGTCTCCAGAATTAGGTGCTCTCCTTTGTGTTGTTTCCTTAACATCTAACCTTCAACGAACTTCTCTCATCTCCCTTTCCACAACTCGATTTTCTACATGTGGCTCTGCATGTTTTCTAGGCGACATTCTGCTGAAATTTTCTCTTTTACACAACTACCACTTGATGTATCTGATACCAATCAATGTTATTCGACTACTTTATTTCACACTCTCAACTTTTCCTTCTATCTGCAAGTAAATTGTTTCTCTAATACCACTTGATGGTATCAGACTATCTCCTTTATCTCCTCCCTGCTACCTGAAAATAAAATCAAGCTTTGATACCACTTGATGCAAGACCCCCTTCCCTCATAGGGGTTCTACAACCTCTCAGTCAAGGATCTTCAAATACCTGAGTCAAATTAACTCTTCGGGCCTCTGCTAGACCCTGGAATCAATCTACACATCCCCATGTTTGTTACCACACAAGTTCAATTCATCCACGACCCCATTCTTTGGTGCTTATGTTAACAATGAGTAGCAAGTGCTAGCTCCTACGCTAGGCTCTTCTTCAATAAGACCATGAGTTATAACCTCAAGCCAACCCCCTTCACAACTTTGGGCTTCGATGATTTTGACTACAACTTGCCTGTTTCTCTCTGAACTCTGAACCGAGAACTTACCCGACAAGATCTATGATTCTCGTTTCTCCAACAACCAAGAGTTTTGATCTGTTTCGCAACTTCAACATTCAGGAGTTTCGAACGTATTAACACTCCTTTTCATCGAAGTACTTCATCGCTAAAATGATAGATATGACACCACGTGTCCACACATTGGACAACTAGGATTTAACTTCTTACCTTTTTCCCAAATGCACGCTCTCTGATCCTGCGATATGGTGACATGTGTCCCCCTCAGATCGATGGTCGCAATCCATTTCTCTACTTCGTGAATTCTGGAGTTTTTATCTTGCTCCATGCAAATATTCAAGACTTCCTTCTCACAAACTCTCTAATCTGTTGCCACATATCCTCGATGCAAGCAATGGATAGGATTACTTCGTGGCTTGAGGACTTCGACGATCGCCACTCTTTAAACCACTTTCAAAATTCCAAACTATGAAGTGTTGAAAGACTCAACGACTAACCTTCATGCAACTCTCCCAGATATGATAGGCTCGAACGATCTCGCTTCTTCCTGAATGGATCTTCCTCATTAAATTGGGAAATCTTAATGAGATTGCCCCTATTGAAGAACTTTCAACTTCTACCTCTTTTGAGCTTGTTCTTCCTTCAAACTTTTTCTCCTTAGAGTGTTTTCTTCAACACTTAGTCGAAATTGACCCTGTGCAGGCCTTGCAACATGTCTTCCTCCATGAATTATCTCCTTTTTGGATGACTGTGCACACCTTACAATAGTTCTTCACACTCTCCTGCAAATACTCTTAAGTTACTCCTCCTGATATTCTGAGTCAAAATACCTTGTCATGCACTCCTTTTTGACAATATGCACACCTTGCATTCAAAGATCCAAGTTATCTCTCCTGAACTTGTTCCTTCTTGACACTCTAAACTTCTCAGAATGACTTCTTCGCTACTGATCCAAATATAGACCCTGCACACAACTTGTGACAGGCTTCCTTCAACTTGACTCTTGATGGGTGATTGTGCACTCCTTGCAATAGTTCTTTTATGACTTGATTGTTCCTCCTGAACAATATGACTCTGAGTGCATTTTCGCCTATGCAGACTTTCAATCTATCCCTCCTAGATTTTTGAGTCAACACAGACTCTGTCAATGCACACCTTGAGGACACTTATGCACTCCTTGCAAACAAACATTTCATGTTATCTCTTCTGAGCTTCTGAGTCAAAAGAGACTCTGTCAACACACACCTTGTAGACACTATTCACTCCTTGCAGAGTCTTGTAGAAGAGAAACAATTGAAACTTATCTACTTCCCACAAATTCATACATTCAACCATCTAAATACATTCATAACACAAGAATAAGTAATAAAAGAGAATTGCAAATTAACATAAAGCCGATGATTCGTTAATTCAGATAGACACAGTAACAAAAACACCAAACATTTTGAACAATGCTTATGTGTTATATTCATTCAAATGATATGTACATGGCTGATACAATGCTCTTTAGCATCTCTCAGAAATTCTTAACAACAACAACAACTCTCTACAACTTTAAGCTAAATTGAGAAAAAAACCTTCCACTACAATAGTCTTCAACAAGCTCATTTGGGCATACAATACATTTATTTATACAAAGTGAATTCATAGAGATTTTCCCTCCAACTACATTAGTGCTATCCTATTGAATTAAAATCTTTCAACAACTAAGGATTTATCACAATAAATGTTTAAGATAGGAAGATAATATCAAATGCTTCGAATCTATACTGTAAGCTACTACATTAAAGGAAAATACACTCCCTATCGATCTCATGCGATGGTTCAACTCCTAAACATTTAAGATGTTCTTAAATTACAATCTTTTAGAGATATTTGCGTCATATTCCCTTCTTAAATTCAAAATTATTTCAAAATGTGCAGTTGTATTCCACTGGCGCTTTGTTGACGATGCTCCTCCATCAGGTGGGATACGAAGAGGGAGGGAGAGGGAGGAAGGTGAATAGAGAGGGGAAGCTAGGTAGAGGGAGAAAAGAGAGGGGTAGAGAGAGAGAATGGGTGAGTGTTCTAGAGAGGGCGTGAGATATGGAGAGGGAGAGAGTGGGGTAGAGTGGGAGAGGGAAAGTGGGAGAGAGTGATAGAGGTGGGAGATAGAGAGGGTCAAAGAGAGCGATAATGATATTGAAAGTGGGAGCGAGGAGAGAGAGATGGTGGTGAGATAAAGGGGGGTATAGGAGGGAGGGGGAGAGAGAAAGAGGGAGGGAGGAGTGATAGACATATATTGAGGGAGAGAGGGGGGTAAAGAGTGGCATAGAGAGAGGGTTGGGGAGAAAGAGAGAAGGGTAGAAAAATATGGAGAGGGAGAGAGAGAGAGTTGTAGAGTGCGATAGACATTGAGAGAGAGGGAGAGAGAGAGTTTTGTAGAGTGCGATAGACATTGAGAGAGAGAGAGAGAGAGAGATAGAGAGAGGGTGGGGAAAGAGATGTAGAGAGAGGAAGGGAGAGGGAAGGAGGGAGGGAGTGAGATATTAAGAGAGAGGAAAAGAGTGAGAGGTAGAGAGAATAGGTGGGGTATAAAGAGAGATAGAGATGTAAAGAGAAAGAGGGGGAGAGTTGGGGAGAATGATAAAGAGAGTGAGTGAATGAGTGAGTGAGAGAGAGAGGTTGGGAGGGAGAGAAAGAGGGAGATATAAAGAGAGAGTGAGGGGGAGATATGCGTAAATGTAGGAGAAAGAGAGAGAGAGTGGAAGGGAGTGGGGAGGAGAGAGTGAGAGAAAGAGAGAGGTGGTGAGTAAGATGGATCGAGAGAGGGATACATAGTCGAGTTCTTGTAATCAACTTCTTGCGACTAAACATAGTTGACACATCTATCTCTTCAAGGATAAGTTACCACCATTCTAGCTAGTTTGTATGCTTTGAATTTTATAGTCTTTTGTATTCCATTCATTCATAGAATGTCAATTATTTGTATTATTGTGTCTCTTGCAATATCTCTATGTGTTTCCTTGTTATATATCTACCTTCATTTCGTTCTCAATATGATCCAGATCAATGTTCTTAATGTAAAAGTAGAAGTTAACTAACATGAAAATGAAAGGTTTGGTGTCAGAGTTCAAACATTAATAAAAATCACTCAAGACTATAACTATAAGGGTTTGACTAAAGATGATAAATATCAATAAATTAGGGATATTTCATTAGAGTTGGGGATTCTTAACTTCACACTATGGAGTAAAGTACTAATAATTTTCTTAAATAACAATAATATTAAAATTACCATCATAATTAAATTTAAAAATAAAAAGGAGAGAAGTAGTTGATATTAAAATAAGAAAATATAATTTACTACAAAGAAATTACTAAACTCAACATAAAAGATAAAATCTATATCCCTCGGGAACTTCCTCTTCCACAAGAATAACACTTAACTTCTCATGCTCTTCCTCTTCCTTTTACTTGAGGAAAACATTTCTTACGCCATACTATATCCCTCGGGAACTTCCTCCTCTTTCCGAGTGACTATGTGGTTTTCCAGTCTCAACCTTGGGCTTATATGCCTTATAATGGACAATTTGCTTGCCTCTGTTTAGACTTCTTCCTCTGCTTCACTGGATTTGTTTTCTGGACAACTTCACTTCTTCCTTCAGTGCAATCTGATAAGAATCCTCCACTATCCTTACTATCATCATGCTGATTTCATCCTACATTTCATATCCCAGTCCATTTATATACCTAGAAACCTTTTCATCATCTTTTTCTCTCTGTCCAGCCCCAATGTTCAGTTTGTAAAACTCCTCTGTGTACTCTTTTACTATCATTCCTTTCTGTCTCAGGTTCTGCAACTTCTTGAACAAATTTATCTAATAATCCTTAGGTATCATTTAGCCTTTAGCGTGGATACCATTCTATCCGATTTCTTGATCTTTTGTTTTCCTTTGAATCTTCTCTCAACCTGCAGTTCATCCCACCACAACGCTGCATGTCCTTTTAATTTGGTGAAAACATGCTTCACCTTCTTCTCCTCATCAATGTCTTCCTAATCGAAGTACTTGCCCATTCATCTTATTCGATCCAGCAATTATTCAGCATCTAAATTGCCTTCATACATTGGAATGTATATCTTTGCTCTAGCTCCCAAATTGACAATGACTTTCAACAAGAGTTCTTCTGCAGCATCCTCTCCTACATATTATTAAACTTCCACTTCTTCATTCTCAGCATCACTGACGTCTCCAACATTAGGTGCTCTCCTTTGTGTTGTCTCCATAGCATCTAACCTTGCGTGAATTTCTCTCATCTCCCTTTCCACGACTCGATTTTCTACAGGTGGATCTACACATTTTCTAGGCGGAATTGTGCTAAAAGTTTCTCTTTTACACAACTACCACTTAATGTATGTAATACCACTATATGTTATCCGACTACTTCATTTCACACTCTCACCTTTTCCTTCTATCTGCAAGAAAATTGTTGCTCTGATACCACTTGATGGTAGCACACTATCTCCTTTATCTCCTCCCTACTACCTAAAAATAAAATTAGCCTCTGATACCACTTGATGCAAGACCCCCTTCCCTCCTAGGGGTTCTGCGACCTCTCGTTCAAGGATCTTCAAATACCTGAGCTGAATTAACTCTTCGTGCCTCTGGTAGACCTTGGAATTAGTTTGTAAAACTCCTTTGTGTACTCTTTCACTATCATTCATTTCTGTCTTAGGTTCTACAACTTTCTGAAAAGATTTATTTGATAATCCTTCGGTATCAATTTAGCCTTTAGGCTGGCTACCATTCTATCCTAGTTCTTGATTTTTTGTTTTCCTTTGCATCTTCTCTCAGCCTGCAGTTCATCCCACCACAACGCTGGATGTCCTTTTAATTTGGTGACAACATGCTTCACCTTATTCTTCTCATCGAAATCTTCCTAGTCGAAGTACTTTGTCCATTCATATTATCCAATCCAACAATTATTCAACATCTAAATTTCCTTCATACATTGGAATGTCTATCTTTGCACTAGCTCCCAACTTGAGAACGACTTTCAACAAGCGTTCATCTGCGTCATCTTCTCCAACATCTTCTTCAACTTCCACTTCTTCATTCTCTACATCACTGGCGTCTCCAAAATCAGGTTCTCTCCTTTGTGTTGTTTCCATAGCATCTAACCTTCAATGAAGTTCTCTCATCTCCCTTTCCACAGTTCGATTTTCTACATGTGGCTCTGCACATTTTCTAGGCGACATTCTGCTAAAATTTTCTCTTTTACACAACTACCACTTAATGTATCTAATACCAATCGATGTTATTCGACTACATTATTTCACACTCTCACCTTTTCCTTCTATCTGCAAGCAAATTGTTGCTCTGATACCACTTGATGGTATCAAACTATTTCCTTTATCTCCTCCCTGCTACCTAAAAATAAAATCAAGCTTAGATACCACTTGATGCAAGACCCCCTTCTGTCATAGGGGTTCTGCGACCTCTCAGTTAAGGATCTTCAAATACCTGAGTCAACTTAACTCTTCGGGCCTCTACTAGACCCTGGAATCAATCTACACAACCCCATGTTTGTTACCACACAAGTTCAATTCACCCATGACCCCATTCTTTGGTGCTTATGGTAACAATGAGTAGCGAGTGCTAGCTCCTACGCTAGGCTCTTCTTCAATATGACCACGAGCTATAACCTTAGGCCAGCCCCAATGCTTTTGACTGCAGCTTACCTGTTTTTCTCGGACCTCCAAACTGAGAACTTACCCAACAAGATCTATGATTCTCGTTTCTCCAACAACCAAGAGTTGTGATCCGTTTCGCGACTTCAACATTCAGGAGTTCCAAACGTCTTAACACTCCTTTTCATCGAAGTACTCTATCACCAAAGTGACAGAGATGACACCACCTGTCCACACATTGGACAACTAGGATTTAACTTCTTACATTTTTCCCAAATGTATGCTCCTGGATCCCACGATATGATGACATTTGTCCCCCTCAGATCGATGGTTGCAATCCATTTCACTACTTCGCGACTTCGGGAGTTTTTATCTTTCTCCACACAAATATTCAACACTTCCTTCTCACGAACTTTCTAATCTATTGCCACATATCCTCGATGCAACCAATGGATAGGATTACTTTGTGGCTTGAGGACTTCGATGATCGCCACTCTTTAAACCACTTTCAAACCTTCAAACTATGAAGTGTTGAAATACTCCACGACTAATATGTGTGCAACTCTCCCAGATCTGATATGCTCGAATCATCTCGCTTCCTCCCGAACAGATCTTCCTCGTTAAATTGTGAAATCTTAAGGAGCTCCTCACTACTAAAGAACTTTCAACCGGTACCTCTTATGAGCTTGTTCTTCCTTCAAACTTTTTCTCCATAGAGCGTTTTCTTTGACACTTAGTTGAATTTGACCCTGTACACGCCTTGCAACATGTCTTCCTCCATGACTTAGCTCCTTTGTGGATGATTGTGCACACCTTGCAATAATTCTTCACACTCTCCTACAAATACTCTTAATTTACTCCTCCTAATATTCTGAGTCAAAAGACTCTGTCACACACTCCTTTTGGACAATTTTCACACCTTGCATTCAAAGCTCCATGTTATCTCTCCTGAACTTGTTCCTTCTCGACACTTGGAACTTATCAGAATGACTTCTTCACTACTGATCCAAATATC
>JASDQU010100848.1:253502-266731 GCA_032191745.1 Picea mariana
TCCATGATGGATTTCTATGGCATCTATTTGTGTTCCTTCAAGGGAGCTTGCAAAGTTTATTTATGAATCTCATTAGACCCAGGTGGTAAAATACTTTGGCATGGAAAAAACAGTGGGAATACTGGAAAAACATTTTTATTGGCTGAAGCTCCAACCTGATGTTAGGAAGTATATCAGATCCTACATTTCCTATGCCATTCCCAAACCTCCCATTAAGAAATATAGTCTATACACCCCTTTTCGTACTCCTAGTGGCCTCAGGAGTCCATCTCCATGGACTACATGTTTGGTCTACTTTCAACCAAGCATGCTAATGACTATGTCTTTGTGGTCATTGATGAATTCTCTAAGATGGTTGTTTTGACACCCTTCGAGAAGAGCATCACACGAGGCCACTGGTAATCTCTTCTTTCAACATCTTTGGGTCTATTTTGGGCTCCAATCGAGATAGTATATTACTGAGTACTTTTCATCCAATCCTATGATCAATGATGGAGACCAAGTTAACTAAACGAATTGGCTTCAACCTATGGACTAATGGAAAAACATAGGTACTCAACTAGATGATTATTCATATACCGAGGATGTACAATTCCAAACATCCATGCGCATGGGATGAGAGTCTTCCTTATGTTCAACATAGCTGGAATAGATCCCTCCATAGATCTATTGGCCATAGCCCCTTTCATATCTTCTTGGGGTTCCAACCATTGGTCCCGATGGACATAGCTTTTTCTATTACAATTGGAGAGGAAGAGTCCTCCCATGCTCAAACTAAGGAGCATTGAGCAACCAAATTTGTTGAATAAATCCATCACAACCAACAATAAGTTCATGATTTCCTACAGAAGCTAATGCTATGTATAAGCAGTGTCACAATCAACATCACGTACCACACAAGTTTCAAGTGGATGATAAGGTATGGTTGCATTTGTAGAAAGATAACCTCACATGACCCCATCATAAGCATTGTCACCATGGATGTGGGTGACAATGCTTTTGAATTAGGTATTCCTCCTTTCCTTGGATTGCAACCCTTATTTAATGTGGAACTGCTTCGACCATATTTTCCACCTCTTGTGGACACTTGAGACATGGTCGAGCACTTGGCCCTTGCAAAAATCAATCCTCGCTGCATTGAACAAGAGATGGTTAATCGAATCAATTATCATAGACAACAAAACAAAGGGCACCTGCACATCCAACTTTATCCGGTCATAAAAGTTGGGAATCTTCTTTAGCACGGACTGAGTAACACTCGATAGAAGTTTTCCCATGTGACTGAGGAACTTAATGCAATGAGGACCATTTATTTTGAAGGGGGGAGGTTGGTGGCCACCCACATATTCTACTAATTCACAATGGTTCCACATCTTGGTAGTTTTTCTACAATTTTCAAAGTCATGCATTGGGCCATTCATAATGTATACTTCTCGGCTAGACTTCTAAAACTAGTAACAAGTACCCGAAAATGAGATCATATGCAAACTCCAGGAAAGTTGATGTATAAACTAACCACACAGGACCCACCAACATTTTGGGGTTTATTCATCTAGGGTTAAGTTTTTGGATGTTTAGGGTTTACCTCTTTGTAATCAATTTCTTGCAAATAAATATTAGTGGATATTCTTATTAAAGTGATAAAAAGTAAAAGAAGAGCCCTCATAAACAAGAGAACCCACCAACATTTTGGGATTTATTATTTTAAGATTAAGTTTTTGAATGTTTAGGGTTTACGACTTTGTAATTAACTTTTTGCAAATCAATATATGTGGATATTCGTATTGAAGTGATAAAAAGTAAGAGGAGAGCCATCATAAACAACATGTGATATTCGAAAGTGGATATTCCCATGCGTGTTGACTATCAATATATGTGACTGGCTCATCATAAAGTAGCACCGACCTCCGTGCGAGTGGATACTCAGATAAAGTAGCACCTGCGGACCTCCGTGAACACATGTTACTGTTTTCCAAATATTTTATAGAGAACGTATTTGATCCAACGACAGATAGTGACTAAGTAGAAAACGAAGCTTAACATCACTGTTCGTTGGGTGGGTGTGGATTGTCTGTGTTCGACTATGACGCCAATCGAGACGTGTGATAGTGTCCATTTTACACTGTTTTTCGTTTCGGTGGTCTGCTTTTCGGGAAGTTTCTTGGGGCCCGTCTCGTTTTTAAATTTGGTCCACCTGGTGGAAGAGAAGACACCCATAATGATGAAAGCCAAGGAAAAACCGTCAAAAAGCCTCTCATGCACGCGAAGATATAGAGGGCCCCTGAGGCCATCAATTTTAGCCGAAAACCTGCAAGATAAGTTAAGTGCTGCGATTAACAATATTTCAAGGCATTTTATTTGTATTTAGCGTTTCGTTTTAATTTAGGGAGGGTTGGGTGAGACTAATATATAGAGGGCCTGGTTGCTACATGGATTTCAGAAAATTTTAAAAAGAGATGTTTCCCATATCTTTGCTATATGACATGTATAACATCTATAAGTTTGCCACACAGTTTTCTTAAAAAAAAGATGTTTTCGTTATGCTGTTCTTAACGAAATTACATAAAAATACATAGCAAAAACAAAGAATAAAGAAGCGTTGTTCAATATAAAACAGAAATACTAAAATAATTAACCATTCCTTCAGCGACAATAAAACGATAAGTTATATCTTCTCCTTCACCTTTCCAAAACCGATTATATCAATTTATCAAACGTGATCCATAACAACCGATTATATCAATTTATCAAACATGATCCATAACAATTATCCAGCGTTAACTACTAATAGAACGATTAACACTCATCCATGATGCATGGGTTGCCTTGCATGCTTTGTTTTGTGACAACCCAATGCAATTTTTTAAACTTACTTCTTAAAATGAAGATGACATGCTTAGAATTGCTACATTGAGATCTTTCCCTTGATGTTTAATGTGTTGATTTCTAATATATATCATAATTATGGTAGAGAGATATATCCATGTGCTTAGTATCGCCATCAATATCATGATTTTATACTAAAAATTGTAGTAACTCTGATATGTTAATAGATAATGATAAAATAATTTTAATGATAGTAAATCCAAAAAAAACTTTGATACTGATTTTGTTTGTGATAAAGAAGTCCATTTTTATGAATAACTTATAATTTATTTTCGGCAGAAGTTAAATTGGAATTATATAGTTGAAACAAGAACAAATGAAAAAAGATTTTTTAATCCATGAAGAATTGTGAAGTCATTATATAGTTGAAACAAGAACAACTCGAAGTTGGAAATATTTTTTTAATAGTGGAAGAATTGTAAAGTCACAAATTTTTTTCCAAACAAAACTGTCCCCTTTGCTACACTTCATACCACTATGATTTTATATGGTTGAAAGGATTAGGGTTTCATCACATTTAAAACCACATAGAGGAAAAATGATTAAATTTGAGAATATTTTCTAATATTTTTTAATATATAATATAAAGGAAAAATGATTTTATATGGTTGAAAGGAGTAGGGTTTCATCATATAAAAATATAGAGGAAAAATGAGCAAATTTGAAAACATTTTATAATATATAACCTTAAAAGGAATGACAATACTTCCTATCCAATCCTCCATTAAGACTTTAGTATTGTTCACTTTAAGATTATGGATTTGATCCTATTCTTAATGCACAATCATAAGTTAATTAAATTGAAAAATGATTATAACTGATACAAACATTCGTAAGTATTAAAGGCTAGAAAAGGTTAAAATAGAGATGAGATTTCTTAGCATTACCACACTAAGGAGTAAAAGAGGATACAATCCTTAAATATTAACAATATTAAAAGTACCATCATACTTAAATTTGAAGAAGACATGTCGTAAGGTATTGAGAATGAAAAAAAAAAAAACAAATAAATTATATCCCTAAGTTAGCAGAGGGAAACTATTTCTAAAGAAAATATTAAAAACATAATAATGAACATTTATGAGCTTAATAATGTAAAGGGTATTAGAAAAGATGGATATCATTTTAGTGCGAAAAACAAATTTTATTATGTATTATGTATCTTCTTTTTAAAGGTTATTTTCCCTCTCATTAAGAGTAGTAATCTGATCATATTTTTAATGTACAAGTTAATGAACATAAAAAAATTAAAGATTTAGTATCACAATTTAAAAATAAATTAAAATCACTCCATATTAAGAGGGTTTAAAGATTTGACTAGAGATGAAAATTATTAACTTCACACTATGAAGTAAAGTATGAAATCATCTTCAAATATCAATAATATCAAAAGTATGATCATAATTAAATTTAAAGAGAAGAAGGAAAGAGGTATTTGACATTAGAATAAAAAAATATAATCTAGTACAAGGAAATTATTAATCCCAACATAAATGATTAATTGTCGAGCAATGAGTTTGGACGCCGAACCATTTCTTGCTCTGTCGACTTGTGGCCTATGTAGGTGCATGTTGAGAAGTGGTGACTTTTACACATGGATGGCCATATCGGTGTGTTTGGTAAGTATGATTTGTATGCTCATCATTATGTTTACATTATTTTGCTAAATATAGGTCAATTATTGGAGGTAAGAAAGAAAACCCACTTTCTACGAGTCTACCTGTAAAGCTGGACTCATTCCTTATGCAATGTTAATTTCACCTAGATCCTTCTACTAATGTCAACAATGACTAGAAACCACTTATGAGGTGAAAAACCCTTTAAGGTATAAGTTAACCTTTATATTGTTTTATTTGAGGTTAAGATAGATGTTGATGCTTTGGAAAAATAGTTAAATTTTATAGAGGGTTATTTAGCTCTCCAAAATTTTTCCAACCTAAAAAAAACAACCTTTGTGTTTCTTAAATATCTTCCCCATGTCATATATTGGTGGAAAAATTAATGTGAAAAACATTAGAGAGGTGAGTTTGCAATTTTTGGGCTAAAATCTAATTGGGAGGTTTTTGTTGATGCCTTCAAGGAACAATACTACCTTGTTGGAAACTGCAATGATCCATACACAAGATGCACAACTCTGTGTCAAGACAGACAAGATGTTGCCATAGTAAACTAACATCTTCCACACCTTCACACAAAGGTAGGTATTAAAGACTATGAGTGGAACATGATTATGAAGTACTACAGTATAAAAGATATGGAGTTCTTGGACAACTCCTCACTGGGAGCCACTTAGTGATATGCTTTCAAGATCGATCAAAAGTTAAGGATAAATATGAAGAAGTATTTTAGTTATTCAAACCCATCATAGGATAAGCATTGTAAAGGTGGTCATAACTCCCAGAACAAAGAATAGAGAAAGAATGGTAACCCTAGGAAAACTATTACAAGCCACAAGGAAAGAAGGGTAATGGGAAGTCAAAGAATGACACTAGAAAGTGGTGTGAGTTTCATAAAATCCCTTATAAAAACACTAATGAATATCACTCCAAACTTATTGGTGGGTGGCTCAGATGAAAGTGTCAGATTTGGATGCTGACACAAAGTCTCATTCAGAATATGAGAGCAGAAAATAAATCATTGACATGGAACCGAGTGTGACCATCGCTACCAAAAAGGTCTAGCCAAAGGAACGAGAGGATCATGAAAAATGGGAGATCCTCATCCACTCACAGGTGTGGGTGAAGGGGACCCAAGTCCATTTCATTTTTGATAATGGTAGCCAAAAGAGCATAATATTAGTAGAGGTTATCAAAAGGTTGAATCTAACAACGATGTTCTACCCTAACCCATACACCATTGGTTGGCTCAGCCAGGGACGAGACATCTATGTCAGCCAACAATGTTTCCTGAACTATGACATCAAGCCCTTAAATGATGAGGTATTGTGTGATGTTTCCACGCTTGAAGATTGTGATGTTATTTTAGGACAACCATATATGTGGAAGCATCATGTTATTTATGAATCTCGGTCATGTAGTGTCATTATTAATTTGGGAGGTCAACTTTGCAATCAGATATATTCCCAACAACTGTGATATCTTCAGTCTCCACGAAGATGGGTAGAAAGATTATCTATGGGATTGGGAGATTTTTCCTCCTTATGGTCTCATCATAAGGTGCACAAAATATCACTGCAACCAACAAAACTTATGGATGATGTCTCTCTACATAGGAGAATTAGGTTGACAACATAGTAAAACAAAACAAAGAAATCTTTGCCTTGCATACTATCGTTATCTTGCTTGTCAAGTAAAGAACTCAATTGATTTGACACCCGGTGCTCCTCTACCCAACAACCCCATACATGGGCACTATACTATGGAGAATGAACAAATCAAATTCCATATCCAAGAGACAATTCTGAAGAGCCACATTAGACTAAACTCATTTCCTTTTGAGAGCCGAATTGTTCTAGTACAGAAGAAGGATGGGACATGGAAACTTTTTATTGATTACAGATCCCTCGACAAGATCAAAGTCAAGAACTATTACTCAATTCCATAGATTAATGAGATTATACATTATCTCAAGGGCAACAAATGTTTTAGTAAGATTGGTATGAAGTGAGTCTAGCACTAGGTGTCGATTGAGAAAACTAATGTATGGAAGACAACTTTCAATTCTAAAGAAGGTATCATTGATTGGCTCGTCATTCATTTTGTCTTAACTAATGATCTAGCCACATTCATGCAAATGATGTATAATATATTATGGTCATTCACAAATTCTTTTGTATTCATATATGTGGATGAAATTGTCATATTTAGAAAAACCTAGGAGGAGCCTTTGAAGCATATTGAATAGGTCTTGGGCACTGTGCGACAACAAAATTTATATGCCAATTTGGAGAAGTGTTCCTTCAACATGTAGATAATTCAATATTGGGATGCATCGTGGATAGGGTGTGCATGAAGAGCAGACTATGTTTGTGCTTTATCAACCTCGAAGAAAGTGACCTAGGTCCACATCTTCTTGGGAGTCACAATCTTCTACCATAGATTTGTGTTGGTGTTTCCTCATATCAATTGGGCCCTAAGCTAAGTGACCAAGGATGGAGCCAAGGCCAAGTTTGCTTGGGCTACAACACAATAGAAAGAACTCAAGGATTTGAAATTCCTCCTTTTCTCAACACCAATCGTTATTTTGCTAGACCTACAACAACTATTTGATGTTGAGATAGATCCTTTAGATTATGTTATCGATACAATCCTCACTCAACATTGGCATCTGACATGGATGATTTTGGGGGCTAAATTTCCCTCATGGGCTAATTTTCCATGGTTTTTCCGGAAACTAGATTTGCTATTTTAAAAATGATTTGCCCAAATTCTATCAGATAAAATTATTTTACCTTAAATATTGCCAAAAATTTATAAAAAATATGTAAAATACTTAGAAATTTGAATATTTTTACAAAAATATCGCCAAACATTTATAGTTGACATATGAAGGATTAGTAAGATTCACCAAGGTTTCTACATTTTAAAACAAATTTCCATCCTTAAAATCATCCCTGGCATCTAATGTCCTATCACAGTGAAACACTATCTGATCAATTTTAAGGAAGTAAATGATTTTGCACACTAATCATAGGCCTCTACAATTCATGCAGACACAAAGAAATCTACATAATGAGCACCATGAGAAGTGGTCCACACATAAACGCCCATTCATTGCACTAACAAAAGTTCTCAACTCCTATTGGCATGATACCTCTCGGTGGCTACAATTATATAGTAGAGATGATGGCTTTCCTTCTTCCTATCATATATTGATCACAAGCAACAGGTTCTAGAATTTCATCTCCATGAGGGATTTCTATGGCATCTGAGCCATATTTGTGTTCCTTCAAGAAGCGTGAAAATTTGATTTATGAATCTTATTACAATCGGGTGCTAAGATACTTTAGCATGGAAAAAATAGTGGCAATACTGGAAAAGCATTTTTATTCGTTGAAGCTCCAACATGATGTGAGGAAGTAGAAGTATATCATATCCTACACTACCTCTGCCATTCCCAAACCTGTCATTAAGAAATAGAGTCTATAGACCCTTCTTCGTACTCCTGAGAGGCCTTAGGATTCCATCTACATGGAATACATGTTTGGTCTATTTTCAACAAAGCATGCTAATGACTATCTCTTTCTGGTCATTGATCGATTCTCTAATATGGTTGTTTTCACACCCTCTAAGAAGAGCATCACACGAGGCCATTGGTAATCACTTCTTTCAACATCTTTGGGTCCATTTTGGGCTCCAATGGACCATTATTTTAGATCGAGATATTAGGTTACTCAGTACTTTTTGGCTAATCCTATGATCAATGATGGACACTAGTTCGACCAAATCAACTAGCTTCAACCTACGGACTGATGGAAAAACATAGGTAGTCAACATGATGATTATTCATATACCGAGTATGTACAATTCCAAGCATCCATGCACATGGGATGAGAGTCTTCCTTATGTTCAACATAACTACAATAGATCCATCCATAGATCTATTTGGCATAGCTCCTTTCAGGTCTACTTGGGGTTCCAGTCATTGGCCCCCATGGACTTTTTTTTGCCATTATAGTTGCAGAGGAAGACTCCTCCCATGCTCTGATTGAGCAACCGAATTTGTTGAATAAATCTAGCACACCCAACAATAAGTTCATGATTTCCTGCAAAAGCCAATGCTAAGTATAAGCAGTGTCACGATCAACATCAGGTACCACACACGTTTCAAGTGGGCGATAAGGTATGATTTCATTTGTAGAAAGAGAATCTCACAAGACCCCATAGGAAGCTTCTCCAGATACGCCTTAGAACATCACCATGGATGTGGGTGACAATGCTTTTGAATTAAGTATTCCCCCTTTCTTTGGCTTGCAACCCATATTTAATGTGGAACTGCTTAGACCATATTTTCCACCTCCCCTGCAAAACTCAATCCTCACTGCATTGAACAAGACATGGTCAATTGAATCAATTATCATGGACAACAAATCAATAGGCACCTGCACATCCAACTTTATCTCGTAGTCAAAGTTGGGAAGCTTCTTCACTAGAGAAAGTGGTTCATGAGGAGTAACATTCAATAGAAGCTTTCCCACGTGATGGAGGAATTTAATGCAATGAGGACCATTTATTTCGAAGGGAGGAGGACTGATCCACTTCGATACTTGTGGTCACCCACATATTCCACTAATTCACAATGGTTCCACATCTTACTAATTTTTCTACAATTTTTTGGGTCGCAAACTTCTAGAGCCATTTTGCGACCCTAAACAACCTAGTGCCCACTAAATGCCAAAGGCATGTATTGAACCATTCATAATGTGTACTTCTACCTCTTTGTAATCAACTTCTTTCATTTCAAAATAATATAGCTGACACATCTATTTCTTCATGGAAATCTAACTACTATTAGTATTATGTATCGTGGTATTAGTATTATGTATCGTGGGAAGATGTAAAGAACTTGAATGTAACTTGAATATTAATAATTTTTACTTTTACTTTGGAGATTCGTAATAAAGTGATTAAAAAAAGAGAGGAGAGCCCTCATAAACAGCAACATGTGATATACGGAAGTGGATATTCCCATGCCGGTTGACTATCAATATGTGCGACTGGATAATCATAAAGTAGCACCGACCTCCGTGCGTGTGGATACTCAGATAAAGAACACATGCTTCTGTTTTCCAAATATTTTATCGAGAACGAATTTGATCCAATGAGACATAGTTACTAAGTAGAAAACAAAGCTTAACAGCACTGTTCGTTGGGTGGGTGTGGATTGTCTGTGCAAACGTGTGATAGTGTCCATTTGACACTGTTTTTCGTTTGGGTGATCTGCTTTTCTATGTCGGGAAGTTTGTTGCGGCCCGTCTCAGTTTTAAATTTGGCCCAACTGGTGGAAGAGCAGATAACCATCATGACGAAAGCCAAAGCAAAAACGGTCAAAGAAGCCACTCATGCACGTGGAGAGTGGCAATTTCTCCAAATGATTAAAAATGAAAATTCTCCAGAGCATATCATCGCCGCACGAAAGATTCCGTGACAGTTAATAGTTACGTTGGTTATGGCAGTGGGGTGTGCGAAAAAGTCAAGACTTTATCGCCTCTTATTGCTGCACTGCAAACGAGAGGATAACAGACTCGTAACGGCTCCTGAGGGCATCAATTTTAGTCTAAAACCTGCAAGATAAGTGCTGTGATTAACAATATTTTAATGCATTTTATTTGTATTTATCGTTTCGTTTTAATTTAGGGAGGGTTGGGTGACACTAATATATAGAGGGCCTGGCTGCTATCTGGATTTCAGAAAATTTAAAAAAAGAGATATTTCCCATATGTTTGCTATATGACATATATACGTTTCCCATACAACTTTCTTTAAAAAACGATGTTTTTCGTTATGCTATTGTTAACGAACTTACATAAAAAATACATCGCAAAAACATAGAATAAAAAAGCGTTGTTCAATATAACACCGAGATACTAAAATAATTAACCATTGCTTCTGCGAGGATAAAACGAAAATTTATATCTTCTCTTTCACATTTCCAAAAACGATTATATCAATTTATCAAACATGATGTATAACAATTATCCAGCGTTAACTACTAATAGAACGATTAACACTCATCCATGATGCATTGGTTGCGTTGCATGCTTTTGTTTTGTGACAAATCAATGCAATTTTTTAAACTTACTTGAGATGCTCAGAATTGCTAAATTGAGATCTTTTCCTTAAGAGGTGTTGATTTCTCATATATATTATAATTATGATATAAAGGAATATATTTATGTGCTTAGTATAGTCATTAGTATCATGATCGGTGATACTAAAAATTGCACTAATTATGATATGTTAATAAATGGTGATGGAATAAATTTAATGATTATTATTAATTATGATATATTAATAGATAATGATAAAGTAAATTTAATGATCTAAGTAAATCCAAGAAAATCATCTAACTTAATTTTGTTTGTGATAAAAAAGTTCATTTTTATAAATATCTTAAAATTGATTTTCATAACAGGTTAAATTGGAACTATTGAATTGAAACAAACACAAATAAAAGTTGAAAGATTTTTTTAACTTAAATTGTGAAGTTACAAATTTTTGTTTTCCCCAAAAATAATGTTCCTAAACCACACTTCTTACCACTATAATTTAATATGGTTGGAAGGATTAAGGTTTCATCACATCAAAAAAAACATACGGAAAAAATGTGCAAATTTGAATGCATTTTATTATAAATAACCTTAAAAGTAATTAAAGTACTCCCTATCCAATCCACTATAAAACTTTAATTTTATTTGCATTAAACTTATGGATGTGATCTTATTCTTAATGTATAACCATAGGTTAATTAAATTTAAAAATGAGTATAAGTGGTTTAACCATTAATAAATATCAAATTTTCTTCACATTAAAATTATAGATGTGATCTTATTTTTAATATATAACCATATAATTAAATTTAAAAATGAATATAAATACTTCAACTATTAATAAATATTAAAGCCTAAAAAATGTTTAAATAAATATGCAATTTATTGTCACCACTAAGGAGTAAAGGAGGATACCATTCTTAAATATCAACATTATTAAAAGTATTATCATACTTAAATTTGAAGAAAACATGTAAGGTTTTGATAATGAAAAAAAAATGGTTTATTACAAATAACTTATATTTTTAAATTGGAAAAAAAATAACAATTTCTATTTTTTCTAGATGAAAGAAAATATTACACAAATAAAAATAGAGACTTAATAATTTAATCACCTTAGTGTGAAAACAATTTTTTTTTTATAAAATCTCATCTTACGGATCTTCCTTTTAAAGGTTAGTCTCCTTCCTATTAAAAGTGGTGATGTGATCATGTTCTTAATGTACAAGTACATTTCACTTAACATGAAAATAAAAAGTTTGGTGTCAAAACTCAAACTTCTATAAAAATCACTAAGGGGTTATGGAATAAAGTGTGAAATTATTTTTAAATATATAGATATTAATATTAAAAATATTATCATAATTAAATTTAAAGAAAAAAATGAGAAAAATAATGTTACTATAAAAGTATTTGATATTAAAATAAGAAAACATAATTTATTATGATGTAATGTCAATAGAAAAGTATTTGACATTAAAATAGAAAAATATAATTTACAAGGAAATTATTAATCCCAATATAAAAGATTAAATCTATTTCTATTCGTTTTGAGTGGACTGAAGTAAATATTAAAAAGATATAAACAAATACAAATAACCTTAAAGGTAAAAGAGGCCACTAGAGTAACCTAAATCATCTTTTCAGGTACAAAAAGAATTTGTAAAGTCTCATATTGAGACAATGTAATAAATAATTCACTCGAATAAAGTAAGGGTTATACACATTTTTTTTTAAAATTATTTCCAAATGATATAGTTCTATCTTAATTGATTTAGTTTAATTGATTAAGAGTAATGATGGTTATTCTTTTTATTTTTAGTTTTTTTATTTATTTTATGGTGAGTGGAAGATAATGATGATTTCTTATGATGGTTTAGTGGTAATGCAAACATGGAAAATCATCAATCAACTACAGACACAGACACATAGAGATAGTAATGAGATTCCAAATATAATTTGTTTTTATATATATCTGGAATCTCATAGCTATCTCTATCTCTCTATAGTTTTATCAATAACGGAATTTTGTAGCCTATAAAAAAATAACTTCAAAATGATATATAGAGAGAGGTATTTATAAAAACGGAGGATTCCATGTATTTGAAAACCAAACCACTAGGTTTGTCATCCCAAACCTAAATTCGAGGAAACCAACTTAGTAGAAACAAACTTAGCAAACATGTATTATAGAGTTGTCAATCCCACTCGAAAAAGATTTGAAATGAAAATAATTCATGTGCACTTTAGGAACAAACACATTTTCATAAAGAACATGTGCATTCGTAAAACATGTGCACTCTATTAGGAAAAAGGAATCACACATGCTCATGTTAATAAAAAATAATTCTCTCTCTTTGTCTCTAACTCTATCTCTCTCCCTCCCTTCCTCTATCTTTCTCTCTCTCTATGACCTCTCTCCCTATATCTCTCTCACTCTCTCCCCCACACTCTCCATATCCCTCTCCCTTTCTTTCTCTTCTTCCCCTCTCTCCTTGTCTCCATATACCCCTCTCTCCTTGTCTCCCTCTTCCTCTCTCCATCTTTATCTTCCCCATCGCTCCCCGCCTCTCTTTATATTTACCCCACTTACTCTCTTTGAGTTATATCCACA
>JASDQU010100849.1:0-10591 GCA_032191745.1 Picea mariana
GTTTTTTAGGGTGTTAAATCCATTTTTGCAATCAAAAATGCAAATTGAGCAATGAAAATTGCAATTCCAACAATTCTTCTATGGCCATATTCCAATGATGATTGTCGAAAAAAATTCAAATTGTAAAATATTTAAACTTCTCTAAAGTTTCTTAACATTTTTCGAAGGTGGCAAAACCTATCATATCTTAATTGTTAATCGACAGCGAAGACGGTCATCATTGGCTACTATCCAAAAATACGAGCTAACTTATCACCATTATTCAAGGAAAATCACACCACCTAAATCTTTAATCTTTAACCTATTTTTTTATGTTCAAAGAAAACAAAATCTCAACCAATTAAAACTAATTTCTTAACTTACTAACACTATAATATTTTAATCATTTCATTTTTACTATATTCACATATATATAATTTTTTTTTTTTTTAAATCTAAAATTTATATTAATATTAAATTACAACAAACATCATTATCATCAATAATTTTAGGAAAGAGCTAAACGATACCAAGTGGGATAATATTTCTATCGTATTGTTGATTTAAGTTTAATCAATGGAGCGCTTTTAAAGAAGAAGTTAGTGGTCACCATCTCATATAAAAAATTATAGTGGAAGTCCTTTAATCATATTGAAAGGTTTATAATTCATAAATTGTACCTCTCTAAACCATTGAATTCGTTCACGAGTCCAAGTTTGATTTGTCATTTGCTTTAAGTCTTTTCCTAATGTTATTGTCAATATATAATCATCAATCAAATATAACTCAAATTTAGTGTCCATTACGTGTGTTCTAATGATATTAAGTATGACGTTTGGTTATGTACCATTCATTTCATTATTGTTCTCATCATCATTCCAAAGACTTTTTAAGCTTAAAATGTGTTCCATGTTTGAGTATCAATGATCTCCACACTTATGTCATATTTATGTCATAATATTTAGGTAGCATAAAGCATTGTTATATTTTTGCATTTAGAGTAGATAAGGGTTTTATAGCGTAATATGATATAGATGTTGTTATGTATATATGTGATAATATTTGAAAAACAAATTAAAAAAATCAACATAAATGTATCTTAAACTTGGATTTATCCAACATCAAGAGGAATGAAATTTCTTAAGGTGTAAATTTTTTTATCAATTAATTTTATGTCATGTATTAATTCATTTATATTAAATGATTAAAAAAAATTACTCCTCAAGAAACGTGATCCCTTTAGGTGCTTGATAAATCTGAGTTTACGATGGATCTTCACAAGTTATGTTTATTTGTATTTAGTATAGAAAAAAATAAAATGAATCATAATTTCAGAGAGCATTTTTTTTCGGAACTCTCTTCAAAAATAATGTTTTCCAACAAAAATGAATGGAAAAAACACATTATTGAAAGGCCCTTATTTTTTCCAAGAGTTGTGGTATATTTTAAGGAACTGGTTTTTAAGGTTCTTACTAGCACACCAAGGTCCCTTCAAAACACAAGTGTTGATGGCATTAGTGTATCTACAAAATGAGTTCAAAGTTCAAGAGCAATTACAAAAAATGACTTGATTTATGATACAATATTAAAAGTTGATTTTATCATGTAAATGAGGGCTTCCATGCTCAGCGAAAGGAGGGTGTTGTTATCACCCCCTAGGGTTCAACTCTCCCAAGTGGCATGTTTTTCTTTTATGTGCTAATGCACATCTATTATGGAGCCATTTATTGCAAATGGAGCCAAGTGCAAATCTTAGACAATGTCTTAGGTAGAATAGATACCCCTTGTCATGGTTGTGTCAAGTACCTAAACTAATATACTATTGTTGTCAGGGTACTTAAGATTTTCATTCATCTCCTTAAGGTCAATATGACCAAGACCTCATGTAATTTTTATCATGCATGGACCTTGATAGAAACAATAGTCTTCAAGCGGCATTGTGAAATATATTACACCCTTACCTGCACATTACACATTAATTAAATTCACCTTTACAAGGTCCTTAAGTTTTGTTATCGCACAAGTTGTAGTTTGGGAAAATCTCGACCCAACCACCAAATGGCGACAACTAAGAGAGCACCTACCCATTGTCACCTTAGGCAGGTGTTCCCGTCACTTTAGAGGTGAGGTAGTCACCTCAAGGGGGGGATCTTGATGATCCTAGGGGGGGAATGAGATGGAAAGTGAGATGTATGAATGGAAGCCCCTATAGGTCAAGTTACTAGACGAAAAAGGGAACTTGGTGATGATTCTTGAGGGTTGTTTGAGGTTTCCAAAGTCTTGAGTGACATGCAAAGCGATAGTACCTTCCTGAGACACAAAGAAAACCAAGTATATAATGCAATATATCAAGTGGACAAGCAAGTTAAGATTGTTGTTCCCAATAGCAGCAAGTAACAGTATATATCAGCAATGAAATTGCACAATAAGTTGCTAAAGAAGTGTTAGAAATCAGGTAAAAAATGCAAGAGATTAACTAGCTAAACACTAGTGAAACTCAAGATTCAAAGACCAAGATACTAGCATAAAAGGTAAGGATGTTGTAAACACTTTATGTAGCAATATAAATCAGCCTTATGGTTGTAACAAACAAGTTATTACAACAGTAAATTAAACCACCAAAACTCACAAAGAACCCACCCAAAATTTGTGCTAGATCAAGTAGAATAAAGTGGCAAACTCTTAGTTGATTTTGAAAGTTGAAATGCAAGTTACAAGTGAAAGAAAGTTAGGGTTTTTGCAGCCCTAATGGATGAAGATAACAATCTATAACATCAGCAAGCAATACCCCTTTAGAGGGGATGCCTTAGTGGCTAAGAGGTGATCTGGGCACAAGGAACAAAACCCAGATTGCATAAAGTTGAAATGACCGAAAATCACGTTTCCCAATGCAACTATTATATTTCTCCAATGCAAAATATTCAAATTAGTGCCTTTAAAATTGAGCAAATGGAGTCTTAAAACAAAGAGTTAGATCAACAAAGACCCTCGGGGTGTAATCCCTTTTACTTCCTATGGAATGCCAACCAACTTAGGGTAAATCTAGGAGGGTATACACACTTGTATTTCTCCTAGAAACCCTTGCTCAAGAAAGACTTTTAACCCTACATGATTAAGGGTGTATCCAATATACTCCTCCCTAGGGTTTCCACCAGCAATAACCAAAATAAGCAAAGAAATAAATAGCATGTGCAGACTTTTCCTTACCTAATCCAAGACATGAGATATCAAACCCTAGTTTACCATGCAAAATCCATCCAAGAGCCAAGAGAGAAAGTATTTAGGGGGTGTGAATCACTCGTCCTGATCCATTCACCAAAAGACATTTCACAAGAGAGAAACACCATAATCACCAAGAGTAGCAAAAGTTTCATCCAAATACTTCTCACAATGGGAGAGTTATGTTATGAAAACGATTTGAGTTTGATCTATATTTATACAAAAAGTCCTAGATATAGTTTGTCCACATAAACTAGGGTAAACCACAAGATAAGGGGTCAACAAACCTAATCTTTCCCCTTTTACAAAATAATATTAAACAATTGATCTTAAAATTTACTTTTGCACAAAAGAAACCCTAAAGTAAGAAGACGTCTCCCCTTTAGGGGACTTTTGACACTTTCCAAGTCATTGGAGAAAAATGTGGAAGTCGTTGGGGCTCCTTTAGCCTCCTCTTCATGTGCCATTCCTTCTCCATGCTTCATCTAGTCAATATATGCCAAGTTTCAATGTGTATCTCTATCGCCACCAAACCCTAGCCCCTTCATGACGCCAACCCTCAAGGAGATGACTTTTTGCCTCTCCTAGGCAAGTCGTTTGGGTGGTATAGGCCAGGTTAGGCCCATCATGATGTCTTCTAGGCCTCTAGAGGTGTGTCTTTGTCATTCGGCATGTGGGATTATTGCCCCATGGAAGCCCAAGCTAGGCTTGTTCTCCCAAAATTGGCTACCAAGCAAGGTCCTGCAAAACAAAAGGGTACGCCCTCAAAATATCTCAAGTCAAAGATATCATGAAAAGTGTAAACTACATCTAATAAGAAAGGCACCTAAACATGTGCATCAAAAATACCTCATCAAATCAAACAAATGCTCAAAAACCCTATAAAATTGACCAAGTTTAAGTATGAGAGGGGTATCATAAAGGTCTTATTGGATAGACCAAAATCCTCAAGTAGGGGATGCTCCCAAGGATGGCCTTTCAAGGTTATGTAGTGGATGATGAGGTGGAAGGGGTTTATACTTCATAGGTCGATGAGTTTCATTACATACAAGGGCTCATATTATCTCATTTATGGGTGCCTTTGTAGAGGGTGTGTGGCACCTTCGTTTGTGATGCACTTTTTCCAGGCCCATCTTCTTGCCATTCTTTATTCCTTTCATGTTTCAAGGAATAAGTTGAAGGCCATTGTCTCGGATTAGTGTCCAAATAATGATAATGGCATTCACAAATACCTTCGGAAATGAGAAGGTTGGCTCGTGATGAGACCCCCTTTCTCTAAGTTGTGTAATTGAGAACCACTACCCTGGCTTAATGACCAGATGATGGTAATGTCATATCATTAAATACCTCTGATCATGATAGGTCGGCTCATGATGAGACCTCCCATCCTCCAACTAATGCCTTAAGCATTTACTATCATTTATTATTGTGTGGGTCCCCCATTTCTTATAGAGAAGTGTTTCATTGCTTTCTCGGGGATCCCTGGGCGAAGCATATGGAAGGTTTATATTTAGGATTTTATCTTTTTAGCCAACAACAATCCCCCTGGTCCTTCATCCCCTTCTTCCCATGAATTGAGGCATGTGCCCTTCTTAGGTCACTAAAGTTAAAGGGCCCAAAAGAGGACAGTATGATGGGAATGTAATGAGCGGAAAGTGGTATGTATGGTCGGGAATGGTATGATAACCCCTCAAGGGACCCCCAATTGCAAAAGGTTGGCCACTTACTAGGAAATCTATGACACTCACCAAGGTGAAACAAGGTCAAAATCATAATGTCCAAGCAGACATTCTATAATCAAAAGTAGCTTAAGTACAACACGCTTAAATGCCTTAAATATTAGCCTAGTGATTACCTGCAACAATACCTGACTTGTACCGCATGGAGCAAGACCCATCTCTCTTCCAGAAGCTAGCTAGTGTGGTGGATGCGCTAACAATGGATCAAAATGTGGTGATATAGCAGGATTTTGTATGTGCAAGTGGACATTGTTGGTCATGTAGTCTCTTGACACTCCATATGTGCAACCTGAGGGCCCCGAGACATGTTCTCCTTAGTTATCCCACAAAATGGGATAACATATAGCTCCTACTTGGGGACATGTGCTCGTCGTAGAGTGCACGAGAACCGCGACATCTCCTGGTAGACCCATGCCTACATTGAAACAAGAAATCATAAAATCTAGGGTGGTTTTATCACCCTTCATCCATATACATCAAAATCCAAATGAAAACTAATCTAGAAAATAAAATTTTAGCATTTGTTTTTAGAAATTTCTAAACCAAGCATGAAATCAATATACAAGTAGAGAAAAATGAAATATGAAATGCATCTAGACTAACATGAGCAATCAAGATGCAAATGCAAGGAAATAAAGATGACCTACCAACTTACCTAGGGCCTTGGGGCCCTAAAGATCAAGCGATAGGTGATGTCAGGTGAAGTCATACAACCAGTGCAACCAATTGATCATCTCATCAAAGTATCTCCCTTGTGCTTAATTATGTAAACAACAAAGATAAGTCAAGCACGTAATGATCATGATCATAAATAGATATATAATCAATCATGAAATAAAACTCATGGAGATGAGTGGGAGGGAGGAAATCCTACTAGAAAGAAGAACCATCAGTCTACTCATCCTACCTGAAAGTGTAGCCACAAGCCCGATAGATCCATCTCTTAATGGAACTATCCTATATATACAATGGTTCATCTTCATTCACGCACAAATATCCACTGGTTGTGGAAGACTAAGAGGAGATGAGAGATCGGAAGAAGACCGCATGGCTTGCTAGAGAAGAAGATAAGAGGTAAGGGATAACCTCCTGTCTAGAGAAAAACTCCTCCCTCAGACTTTGGAAACGTCGCTTCTTTATCTGCAAATCCCCACCAAAAGCCTCAATATGAAAGTAATTTTGTTTGATAGTGTGGACCTCGGAGAGCCTCAGGTTGGCCATGGCCTAGTGTCTATCAAATTCTGAGCACAATGGTTGAAAATTCTCATAGAACAAATCTGCATCCTCAAAGGGGTACATATCAAGGGATGACTGAATATCACCTTGAGTATGATGTGACAAGTCATCCTTGGATGGACAAGACAAATCTGTAATCATATCATCATCAGGATGCCAAACATTTGAATCATATACGTATGAAGACCATTCTTCTGATGAGAACTCAACCCCCTTTGCTTGAGATCCACCCTCAATTTAGTAAATGGTGTCTCCATAAAAATGAGACAACCCCATCCCATCTATGTCTCCCAATTTGTATGAACTTGTCTATATGCTCATCAACCAAATTCAATGGTTCTTTCATAAAACCATCAATATGAATGAAAATAACAATCTCTTTGTCTTCGTGTGTAGGAAGGACAAAGGCTAGGGAGGATTCAACTGGATCTTCAATTTATTCATCATCGAGATAGATCCCTTATTCAACATCATGTGTGGGAGGGGAGCAAGGTTGGACAACCTTGCCTTCATCAAGCGAGAGAAAATATAGTGGTGCTTCAATATGTTGCGCTTTATCAAAATTATTTTTTCTCTTGATGGGCACGCTCTTCCATCGCCTCTTCATTACACGAGACTTGATCCTTATTGCAGAGTGATTTCTTTACCTTTTTTCAAAAGGATCTGTCATATCTGAGGGCTCCTCTAATACTTCTTCACTTCCACATTCATGGAACAAAGCATCATCAAAGTTTTCAAAAGGACTATAACTCATAATGTTCTCTTCTTGATGTGCAAGAAAAGCAGAGGCCTAGATGTCTTCATCAAGTGAAAAGGCGTATATAAGCGCTTCATCTTCATCAAGTGTCTTGTCTGGATCTTCATTGGGATCTTCTTAGTGGCTTTCTTCACATATCTTTTGTAACACCTATGTTTCCCCTAGCTTGTAATTAATCATAAAATAGGATTACCATGCTAAGGCATGTGGACAATGTAAATGTATTATTGTTAAACTGCCCATAACTAACTGTTGGGGGGTGAAGCCTTGAAGTACGAGCCATGATATCTCTATAGGAAAGAAATCAGTTGATAAAGAAAGGACCAGTGGTTGAATCATCAACCACCCCCATGAATGAAAGCATGGTCTAGCTGCAGGATGTCATCTCGGAGTACCATAGAGACCTGCAGACCCAAGCTTCCTTCTGACAAAAGGAACATGACAGGTCGGAAACCTTCCAGAGGAGGAAAGGTAAGATACATACAGAGACAGCAAGAGAGGAGACACGGGATGAGAGCACGAGCTTGTAAGGGAGATGTGAGAACCCAAAAGGAAGTGCCACGAACACGGCCTGAAGGACTCGAACACGAGCTTGATGTTGAGGAAGCATCTAATAAACCTCGCAGGGTCGTTGTCACAGAGATAATTTCTCTGAGAGATCGCGTAAATTCCCTAGTGATATAATGGCTTGGCATGGGGGTGGCCAGAGTGCTAATAATGAATGCCTCTAAGCCTATTGTTGGGTGGAAAGGCGCACACCCACAGTCAGTTGGTTGGATGAAACTTGTAATAGATAAGTATTCTCATACCCTGTGAAATTAAGCTGTAATTATGTAATGAAATGGGATATACTGTGAAGGACCCGAGGATGTGTATGTTTGCTTAATGGTTATACTGTATCTATTTATTCCTATTTAAATTATGTATTTAAGCAAGTATGGATTGGACATGTTTTGTATTCATAAATGCTTGCGCCCTATGGTGGCTTAAGCTAGATCTATGAACTGCGAGTTCGTCGACCTTGGGCATAGTTTCACGTACGCATGTCGACACTCCTAGTTGTTCTGAGCCCCTTGAAGGAGGGAGTTTGTTAAAGATCGGGAGAGATAGTGCACTTATGCACAGGCTCTCTGCGAGGCAGGCAAAGGCAGAGAACCACTTAAGTTCTAGAGTTGAGGAATGAGCGTAAGGGGTGCGCGGAAGGATTATTCCAAGCGTTAAGTTCAAGAGAAAGAGCTCAAAGCTCTTAAGCCTTTCAGAGCTAACGAAGCTCAGGAATAGCAATGAGGTTAAAGTATCGAAAGAGAGGGACCCTTGTTTGGAAGACAAACGGACTAAATCTGTTCGGAACAAACCACGATATGTTGTGACCATTGGGTACGGGAAAGAACGTGGGAGTTAACCCTGGAGTCATTCGGACTTCGTGAGTTCAGCGAACTGAGAGAGTTCGTCGTAAGGGAGGTAAGATCCCCAAAGTCCCGAAGTTAACTCTGAGCCTTAGATCTGAGGATGCACGGGAACCGTCCCGATCGTCAGATTTAGGAGGTAGACGATAGTCAAGTTACCAGAACTACCCATGACTTAAGAATTTGACAGTGGAGATGGATGTGAGCCATTTAACGGGAGGAGAGGCCATCTCGGTCATCAGATCGACTCAAATACTCACTGGAGTTACCGAATGAAACACCAACTGCTCGATTTAATTGACAGTTGGGAATCATTGTGGATGCAAAGGTGTATTTAGCGGACCTGCTAGTTCACAGCCCACAATCAACCCATGCCGTTGATCTCGTCGGGGATGGAAGATCAACGACTAGGATCAGACTAGAGTCGAGCAAGCACTTTCCAGATTGTGGAGATTGAGCTCTCTGATAAAGAGAATGCATGTTGGGGCCCCGCAATTACTGTGAACCGTAGATCATCGTGGATCTTCGATCTGAGTTTGACGAGATCCCTGAAACGCAAGGAGTGGGTGGGAAAATGAGATCTTCAAGAAGATCAAGCTCAGAAGAGATAAGCGCTTTTTAGAGGTGCAAACAAGGTCCAAGAGACAGACTCATAGAAGGAACAAAGGTCAAGGCCTTTGAATACTTAGAAAATCCTCTAAGCTAGAGGAAGTCAAAAGCTCAAGAGGAGGAGTGACAACAACCGTCAGATTGGTTGTGGAGAGGAGCCTAGACCATTAGATTAGCATCCAGTGAACAAAGGAAGCACAGAGGAGAGGAACAGATCCCATATGTTGGATATGAGTGTGAAGGACCAGTAGTCGTTGGATCTAGAAGTAAGTAAATGAGACTTAACCCGTGTGTGCGCAGAAGAGTGGACTTGTCAAAGTCTCGAAGTCCCAAAGTAATTTGGGACCGTCCATCGTCAAGGAGGACAAGTGGCGTAAGATCCACAACTTCAGAAGTTGTGGACAACGAGGAGGACAAACAGTCAAAGTAAATCCTATTCATTGATCGCTAGGAGACACGTGTCAACAGATCAGTAACTCGGAGAGCCGGAGAGCCGAAGTGAATCTCAATCGTTCGATCAACCGGAGTGAATCTGAATCATCAGATCGTCCGAAGAAAATCTCAGGCGTCAAGTCACCCGAAGTGAATCTGAGCCGTCGGAGTTCAGTAGAGACGTGGCGTAGATCTATGAGCTCTGGGTAAAGTCCCGAAGTAATTCATAGCCGTTAGATCTAGAAGGACATGTGACGATAGATCATAGACTTCAGAGAAATCACCTCGAGAGTTTCAGATTGAGAGTTGAAACTCTTGAAGCCTGAAACAACGAAGTGTGGAAGCACCGAAGTGTCGAAGCGTCGAAGAGCCGAAGTGTCGAAGCACCGACGTAGATCTGGATCGTCAGATCTAGAGGACAGATGGCGTGAATCAGTGGATTTCGAGCAAAGACCTGAAGTAAACGTCGACCATCGGATCGTCCGAAGTAGATCTGAACCGTCAAATCTAGAGGATAGATGGCGTGAATCTGTGGATTCCAGGCAAAGACCCGAAGTAAACGTCGACCATCAGATCCCCTGAAGTAGATCTGAACCATCAGACCAAGAGGACAGGTGGCATGAATCTGTGGATTCTGGGCAAAGATCTGAAGTAAACGTTGACTATTGGATCGTCCAAAGTATATCTGAACCATCAGATCCAGAGAACAGGTGGCGTGAATCTATGGATTTTGGGTAAAAACCTGAAGTAAACGTTGACCATCGGATCGTCCGAAGTAGATCTGAACCGTCAGATTTGGAGAACATGTGGTGTGAATCTGTGGACTCCGGGTAAAGACCCAAAGTAATCCTTGATCGTCAGATCAAGTTGATATGCATCAGTGGATTATAGCCTTCAGATAAAAGCCATTAGGAAAAAGAGTGAAGTTTGAGATTTGAGATCTCAGAAGTCCGGAGACTCAAAGGAGATCTTGACCATTGATCGAGAAGAGGGCCACAGGACTGTTGATCTAGTTGAACGGTCAAACACCCGAAGTAGAAGCAGGGTCATTGATTTAGGAGGACAGGTGTCCGCAGATTGTCAACTCTGGAAGATTGATGTACGAAGGAAAGCAGGGTTTGAGATTTGAAAAGTCTGAAGTCCAAAATCACGAAGGAGATCACATCCGTTGATTTAGGAGGGGCAGATCTGGTCTGTGGATTTGAAAAGGGCAT
>JASDQU010100849.1:16660-31054 GCA_032191745.1 Picea mariana
GTCGTGGGTACCATTAAACCTACACCCAGAAGTCGAAAGGGTCTACATTTAATTATAGAGTGAGACCATCAGGGTCTTAGAGAGTCATTTGGCTTCAAAATTGGAGATCCTTGACCGGGGGGTCAGACTCGTTCCCCGACTTTCCAAACTAGAAACCATGAATAGAGAATCTGTCCTTTAAGAAAAACGAAAATTTTTATGCCCCGTTGTGGGTGTGTTACATCTTTCCTTCAAGCAAGTTTTCGTCAACTTCAATAAAATCAAAGAATTCACCATTGTGATCTTGATCTCTAACAAGTTTGCAAACTTCTTTGGGAATCAAGAATGATCGATCCTGAGCTGGGAAACCTTCCTGGTAGTCGTACCTCTCTGTCACAATGTTACACAGTGACTTTAATCCGAAATAGGCGATGGAAACCTCCCATGCCATGTTGAGGGTAGGCTTCCCCTTATAATTTTGGAGGATAGCATTGCACTCTTTCTTTCTTTGCACACAAAACTTGACCAGGAAGTCCTTTATCATGGGAGTGTTCAAGTAATTGTTCACATAACTCATTGTCTTCCTGTATGTTTTCCTTGAGGCACTCAAAACTTTCTTCATTACTATCATCCTCTTTTTCTAGGACTGTTATCTCATTGGACTTTAGATGGAGGGTCTCCTTCAAATCTTTGATAAGGCCATTGGGAAGATTTGCACATAGAAAGGCTTCCTTGAGATCCTGAATAGTATCCTCAAAATTCTGAGTTCTAGGGCCCCAATGTTGAAGAAATTCTTGGATAAGGGATGTTGGAGAAGATATACTTCTAGCCTTGCAAGAATGTTTGAGCTAGTCTCTCTGCTTTTCTTCAAGTGACAAGAGAAACAACGTTATTATTACATCATCTTGATCACAATCTAAGTCTAAGATAAGTTGGGTGAACATGACAATGTGTGCAATGGCCAAGGAAGGATCACCATCAAACTTTGGGATGGATTCAAGCTAATCCATCGGGCACTTGTTCGGATACCAATTAACATCCTCAATATCTAGGGCCTTGTATGCCTCATGGAAGTGCCACAGAGACATACTTCCATCACTTAGGGAAATAACTCAATGGAGTCGCCAGATGAGTTCAAGGCTCATCAAAGGATGGAAAAGGGGAAACAAGGAAAGGTGTGTTCAGGGAAGGTGGAGTCGCCATATTAGCTTTAAGAAGAGCTCATCAAAAAGGTGAAAAGGGAGCATCCCTTGTCGAAGTGTAGTTAGGGCTCAGAAGAGAATTCAAAATCCTTCTCAACAATAACGCAAAAATGTTATCACACAAGTTGTAGGCTGGAAAAAGCCCGAACCAACCACCAAATGGAAACAAATAAGATATCAACTACCCACTGTCACCTTAGATAGGTGTTCCCATCACTTTAGAGGTGAGGTAGTCACCTCAAGGGGGGAATCCTGGTGACCCTAAGGGGGTGCACATCACTTGGCTCTTGGATGAATTTAGGGGGTGCACATCACTCCTCCTCATCCATTCACCAAGAGACATTCACCAAAATAAATTTCACAAGAGAGAAACACCATAATCACCAAGAGTAGCGAAAATTTCAGCCAAATACTTCTCACAATGGGAGAGTTATGTTATGAAAATGATTTAAGTTTGATCTCTATTTATACATAAATTCCTAGACATAGTTTGTCTGCATAAACTAGGGTAAACCACAATATAAGGGGTCAACAACCCTAATCTTTCCCCTTTTACAAAATAATATTCAACAATTGATCTTAAAATTTACTCTTGCACAAAAGAAACCCTAAAGTAAGAAGTTGTCTCCCTTTTAGGGGATGTTTTTGACACTTTCCAAGTCGTTGAGGAGAATGTGGAAGTCGTTGGGGCTCCTTGAGCCTCATCTTCATGTGCCAATCCTTCTCCATGCTTCATTCGGTGAAGATATGCCAAGTGTTAATGTGTAGCTCCATCACCACTAAACCCTAACCCCTTCATGTCGTCAACCCTCAAGGAGGTGACGTTTTGCCTCTCCTAGGAAAGTCATTTGGGTGGTAGAGGCTAGGTTAGGCCCGTCATGATGTCTTCTAGGCCTCCAAATGCATGTCTCTGTCATTTGTCATGTAGTCCCTAGGCATCCATCCTGTGGGCTTCTTTCCCCATGGAAGGCCAAGCTAGGCTTGTTCTCCCAAAACGGGCCACCAAGCAAGGTCCTACAAAACAAAAAGGTACGTCCTCTAAAGATCTCAAGTCAAAGATATCATGACAACTGTAAAACCCATCTAATAAGCAAGGCACCTAAACATGTGCATCAAAACTACCTCATAAATTTAAACAAATGCTCCAAAACCATATACAATTGACCAAGTTTAAGTATGGGAGGGGTGTCATAAAGGTCCTATTGGATAGACCAAAACCCTCAAGTAGGGGATGATCCCAAGGATGGCCTTTCAAGGTTATGTAGTGAATGATTAGGTGGAAGGGGTTTAGACTTCATAGGTTGATGAGTTTCATGCCATACAAGGGCTCTTATTATCTCATTTATGGGTGCCTTTGTAGAGGGCGTGTGGCACCTTCATTTGCGATGCACTTTTTCCAGGCCCATCTTCTTGCCATTCTTTATTTCTTTCATGTTTCAAGGACAAGTTGAAGGCCACTATCCTGGATTGGTGTCCAGATAACGACAATGTCATTCACAAATACCTCACGGAAATGAGAAGGTTGGCTCGTGATGAGACCCGATTTCTCTCAGTTATGTATCTAAGAGCCACTACCGTGGCTTGGTGACTAGATGATGGTAATGTCATACCACTAAATACCTATGATCATGATAGGTCGGCTCGTGGTGAGACCTCCCATTCTCCAACCAACCCCTTAAGCATTCACTATCATTTATTCTTGTGTGGTTCCCCCATTTCTTATAGAGAAGTGTTCCATTGCTTTCTTGAGGATCCTTGGGAGAAGCATATGGAAGGTCTATATTTAGGCTTTTATCTTTTTATCCAACAACAATCCCTTTGGGCCTTCAACCCCTTCTTCCCATGAAATGAGGCACATGCCCTTCTTGGGTCACTAAAGTCAGAGGGCCTAGAAGAGGTTAGTATGATRGGAATGTAATGAGTGGAAAGTGGTATGTATGGTYRGGAATGGTACRATAACCCCTCAAGGGACCCCCAGTTGCAAAAATTTCCCAAAGGTTGGCCACTTACTAGGAAATCTATGACACTCACCAAGGTGAAACATGGTCAAACACATAATGTCCAAGTAGACGTTCTATAATCAAAAGTATAGCAAATACACCATGTTTAAATGCGTTACATATTAGGGTGATTACCTGCAACAATACCTGACTTGTACCGCATGGAACAAGGCTCATCTCCCTTCTAGAAGCTAGCTAGTGTGGTGGATCCGTTGATAATGGATCAGAACGTGGTGATAGAGCAGGTGTTTGTATGTGCAAGTGGACATTGCTGGTCATTTAGTCTCTCAACACTCCATATCTGCAACCAAAGGGCCTCGAGACATGATCTCCTTAGTTATCCCACAAAATGGGGATAACATGTTTTATTATGCTTTTTAGGCCTACTATATGCTAGTCTCTGGTTGGATGTTGTTGGGTCCACCCCTTTAGGGTAAGTGCCAATCATCTCCACAATGAGTGCATTCCCAACCATATATATAGATTGCAATCAACAACCATGATCAGTATGGGGGCGATGGAACCCTATTTCGAAGCTCACAAGTTAAAACCTGCACCGATCACAAGGTATCATGTCTTCCTATACCATTTTACCTAAAGGCTTTTTCCTTTTACAGTGGGGTGATATCCATTGTCAATCTCAAGAAATAAACAAATCTAATTGAACTCCTCCACTAAGTCCCACACATCTTCACATAGAAATTCTTGCCCATCATTGATCTAGAATATTATCGACGATCAATATCTCAACACTCCAACAGACCCCTCCTTCCATGTGTGCAAATTTATCACCTGCATGAATGGGAAGGGGCCATGTGTCTCCCTTCCACTTAACTACGATTGGATAAGAAATGATTGTTGGCTCTATTACCCACCATTGATCTTATCCAAATCAATGGCCTAGATTCTTCTACAAATCTAAAGAATATAGTCCATTCCAATAAAACTAGGCTAAGTGTTTCCTCCTCCATCCATCTAGAGGTATTAATTCCCATGCTTGCTTCTTTGAATTCATTTCCACACCATTAATCAGAGGAACAATGAAGGGTTAGGATATGCTTGGGTATAATGACCCACTCTCTCTAGCATGCAAGTTTATGAGCTACACAAATGGGGGAGCACCACATGGTTTTATCTCATGGCCTCCACTCCATCATAACATCACATGAAACTTCTCCCGAGATTCAACCCTATCCATTAATATAGAAACTATTCAACAACCTAGATCCTTTTGGATTATAAAGGCCTTCCCCCAACGGGATGCACTTTTATAACCCACACAAAAAATACATTGCCATGTGTACCTAGTGCAAAATGTCAAGAACTCTCAAAATATATAGAATTAAGCCCTAGACACCTTGTGACCAACTTGTCTAGTGAATTTTAAAGCTTTGTTAATCCATTCTAGCCCTTTTAAACCCATTCAATTGACATTAATAAAGTAAGTCTACACAAGAATTAAAAAAAACCATACAACATGTGCACACTGTGTTTGAACAATGAATGCACATGGTGCTCTGTGCCTAACATGCATAATTTAACATTCATACACACAAAACATGCAATAATATATTTCTTATACAAGGAATAATGCAAAATGAATAAGTATTTTGCACATTCATAAACAACACTGAAACACTTATATGTTACTGGGAATTGTCCAAGAAATTGGTTGTGCAAAGCAATATTCCACCCAACTATTGGCCTTTAATGAGAATGCCACCCCTATGTTGGACTATGAGGACACCATGGTGAAGGGATCCATTTCACATGGTTCTCTTTCTCCAAACCAAACTCAATTACCCTTAATGATTGACCAATATCTCCCCACAAAGTGCTATGAGCAACTCTACCAATTACTAGAGTAGTTGATGGCACTCTCCTTCACCCTCACCCCACATAGCACCAGGAAGGCCTGCTTCCTTCTATGATCCATAGTCCCTTGAAGTACCCTCCCCTATAGTGTGTTAAAACCCCAAATACCAGATATGATTTTAAATTCCCAACAACCTTTTATACTTAGAAAATTAATTAACCATAAATTAATTAGTTGAACTGTTGAATAAAAAATACACTAGCATTTAACAGTAAATATGCAGTGGAACAAAAAGTAGAAAATCGGTCATACACAACAGAAAAATCAATCGCACATTCCACAGTTGTTTACCATGGAAACCCAACTTGGGAAAACTAGCATTCAATGTTTCTATTATTATTTTGGTCCTCAGAGAAATCTGAATTTTTACAACGATTTGGAACCTGTAACTCAACCCCTCTAGAAAATCCACCCACATAAAATCGGCCCACTGAAACCCTGTGCTCATCCTCCTTCTTAGTTGTACAATTTCATTAGTACAAATCTATACAGCTCAACCCTCTCTTGTCTTTTCTAGGATCTCCTTGCTGCAACATGTTTCCTTCTCTTCATCCCCAAGTAGCTCACTCTCCCTTGAGAAAAAACACTCTCTCACAAATATGTGTGTCTTCCTCCTCACCTTAGGTTTTCTTTCATAACTTTTCAATGACCAAAACCTTAACCCCTAATCTCCAAAGTGATGGATGACTAGGATTAAATCCTAAGCCTCACATGAGATCAATGGTAAATATTAGATCTAAGTCACTTAACCTTAGAAAACCTTAGTCAATAGCCAACATTAATTAATAACTTTAATTAATGTGATTTTCCTAAGTTAAACTTTGGAAAGAAACATAAAAGTCACTTACTTAATAAATTAAGCAATTACCTAGAGAGGCTTTGGACATCTTCTACATGCTTGACACCTAGCCTATGCAGAAGCAAATGTCTGAGCTATAATCATCATCACTCCCTCCTAACGAGGAAGGCATTTTGCACCACGCCCAACTTATCCATGAAGGAAACAAACTTGCCCTTTATCAAAGCCTTGGTGACAATATATACGATCTCCTCATTCGTGGAGATATAATGAAGCTTCACTACTCCCCTGTGAACTTTGTTCCTAATGAAGTGATATATGATCTCTATGTGTTTGGACCTGTCATGAAACTATGGATTCTCCGATAGTTTTTTGCAACTATGATTGTCACGTTGGATCACTATTAGCTCCAACTCCTAACCAAATAAACCTATCATCATATTGTGAAGCCAGATGGTTTCACAACTTGCTAGACTTGCTGCCATGCATTTGGCCTCCATTGAACTAAACCATGAAATCATTGTTGATCCCAAGTTGAAGCAACACCTTGAGGTGCTTTTCCTATCCACTGCACTCCCAGCCCAGTCTAATTCTGTATAGACATGTAACTGCACTCCACCACTCCTGGCATATCTCAACCCATACTCCACTATACCTCGTAAGTAATTAAGCACATGCTTCACTGCAACCTAATGCACCCTCCTCGACTCTACCATAAACTAGCTCAAGGTATTCACAACAAATCATATATTTGGCCTAGTGTTGACTAGATACATCAAGGAACCAATCGGTTTCATGTACAAAGTATGATCAACCAACTATGACTCATAACCATTCAACTTCTTCCGATTGGTTATCATGGGAATCGACATAGGCCTGCAATCCACCATTTTGAATCTCTTCGGGATATCAACCACATATTTTCCTTGTCTCAAGAAAATCTCACTTGTCTACCGCCACACGTCTAATCCCAAAAAGTAGTGCATCATGTCGATGTCCTTCATTTTGAACTCTGAAGCTATATCTTGCTTGCAAATATCAATGAGCTTCTCTAACCCTGTAAGGAATAAGTCATCTACATAAAGTACCAATATGAGTGTTCAATCGCCAACAACTGTGTAATACAGGCTGGGATCCACCTCACTCTTGGTGAATCCCATGCCTAGCAGATACCCATCAATCCTCAAGTACCATGCTCTTGGTGCCTGCTTGAGTCTATATAATGCCTTCTTCAATCTACAAATATGAGAATCTATCCCATGCACCTCAAATCTTTAAGGTTTCTCAATGTACACCTCCTCCTCAATCACTCCATTTATGAAGGTTTTCTTAACATCCACCTGATGTATCCTCTATCCCATTCCTAAGTAAATAGTTATAACATCTTATTGATAGGTCCAAATGGTCCTTCAAGCAGGTAAGGGAGAAATCCCGATGGCAGGTCCCAATTAGAACTACTCTTGTTTGGTGTAGCATTTTCGACCATTATGCGGGCCTAGTTGCCACTAAGAATTAAAAGAAGAAAAAGGGGAAGACAACGATCTATCCCCCAAAGAATTCTAATTAATTCTAAATCTACTCTAAAACAAAAACAAACTAATATACAACTACTTCTAACCTATCACGTGGAAGAGAAAAACTAATAGATTAGTACAACTTAAAATGATATTTTTGATGGCATAAATAGTTCATGGAAACCAAGAAAAACAAGAATATATTAGATATCATCTCAAATAGTTGTAGAGGAGAACTATAACATCATCCATGTACTCATTAGAAATCACAACAACACAAACCCTCTAAATACTAAGCATAGAAATAGTTCTTATGATCAACACTTAGGAAAAATCAAATGAAAAACGCATTTAAGGATTAGTCCCAAACACATTAAATACAATTATGACTTCAAAAATAGCTTATGCTCTTCATATATCCAACAATAAGAGCATCATCGGTCTACACAATGGGCAAAAATCCCCCAAATATATTCAATGAGTTCTCTTTTATAAGACAAGAGAGACTCCTCAGTTCTTGTGACTTTTCATTTCCTTTCTCTTTGTTTTTTCAATATGCACTTCAAATTTCTTTTACATTTTCATATATGAATAGGTAAACATTATAAATGGAAGTTAAAGAGACAATTGCGTAGTTATTTTTTTTTTTATTTGTTGTTCACGGGGTGATATTTTTAAAAAAAATGTCATCAACTCTGCCTATTGGTGTCCCCTTTTGTTATTCAAGTTATTATGGGAATTCCTGGTGTCATCTTGGTGATTAATATCATCCCATATTATTCTTATTCTATGTCTTAGCCTTCCATCATGCTCTTGTGGGTCCTATTTCGACTCATGTAGCTTCAGATATGATTACCTGAACATTGCACAACCCATTTTCTAATTAAATTTGGGTCTCTTATGTTTTCTGAATTTTATGAGAATTTTTTCCATCAATCAATTAATATTTTTTGTGCCATCAYGKTCTTCTCTMTGTTAKCTTTCCAATGAGCTATCATGGGCCTGATTTTGTTTCATGAAGCTCCGAATATGGTAGTTTGAAGTTTGTGCATTGATTTTTCCACTAAATTCATGACCTCCTATTTTTCACATTTCCTAGGATTTTTCATCATTGTTTTGGCTTGAATTTCTCTCCCAATTCATTCTTTAGCTCGATAAATTCCCAACAAGGTATCCTAGTCCCCTGTAGCTCAAGATATATTCATTTGAAATTCAGTGCTCAACAACCCTTGATCTGCTTGTGAGTGAATCTAGGTCATTGATCTTCAACTTGAAATACATTGTACCACATGCATAAGGTAATTCAATACTAAATGGTTAATATGGTTTTTATCCCCCTAAGTTGATTTGTGTAAGAACCTAGAGGAGACATAGGACATAGGGCTTGTGTAGTAATTTTGGCCAATTACCATAGTGAAAAATAGGAAAATAAAAAGAAAAAAGAAAAAAAATAGGAAAGTAATAAAATTAACTAAAATAACCTACGTGAAATCATGGCACACCATCCCGATTGCATACCATTTTGATGGCACACCATCTTGATGGTATACTATTCTGATGGACTAAGGTTCTAATGGCATATAACACTCTGGTGGGCTATGAAAAATATTTAAATAATACTCCTCCCGATGGCCTATGAAAAATATTAAATTAATATTCCTCTCGATGGCTCATCCCATCGGGATCCGATGGTCGGAAGGTGAAACTTATGCATGATAATTAGAGCCCGATGGTAACTCACTCCAATGGAATCTCATCAGAGTCTGATGGTGGGAGGTCAAACCTAAGGAGTGATAAGGTGAGCTCTAATGGGTGAGCTATGATGAACTAGTCTTCTGATGGTTTGATTTATTAATAAATTAATAACACAGTTCCTAAAGTTATTCAGGAGGAGAGGATTCCGAGAAGTAAGGAAGTATGTCCTAACCGTAATTCCCAATGGGAATATATCATGAAGTGAAGGTGAAGCCCAATGGGAGAAAGCCTAGAAATGAGTCAAATGAAATATTAAGTTGAATTATAATGGGTGAGGGGGAAAAAATAAAATGAAATTAAATAATAAAAATATACATCCTAGGACTTATATATATATATATATATATATCAAAAAGTCAATTTGTTTCTAATTTTAAGGGGGTATGAAAAAAATAATGAGAATGTACATATTATACATTAGGGTTTTAGGCAAAACGCACCTTGTAAAAATAGTCTACTCATGTAAAACAAATTTGACCCATGTAAAAATATTTCTAAAGTAAACTTGGTTCCCATGTAAAAAATAAATATGAAGGATAACTTTCGGGAAAACCATGGGCGACTACCATGTTCAATCAAAACCATGTGGTTTTGCAAAACCAAGGGAAAAATACAAATGGAAATAAATAAATACAAAAATAATAAACAAAAACAAAAACAAACAAATAAATAAAATTAAAAAATACACAATACATGGTATAAAAAATATGTTTTGAAAACCAAGTACACAGTTCTTATCCAGAAATACTTTCTACAAAAATATACAAATTATGTACAAAAAAAAATGAAAATGAAAATTAGGGAAATGAGGCCAAGTTACACATGAATCAGGGTTCCATGGCAGCAATGGTTCCACACTAGTCAGGGTTCTGCACCTACGGACCAAAAATAGGAGCACACTATACCATGTAGATTTTGAGTAACTGAGTGTCGAGTTGTGTAGGTATGTCACATGGTGATCACAATCGTTCAAATTTAGATGCGACAAATGGGAAGTGTCTAGGGAGAAAAATGATGACACAACATGGGACATATTAATGTCACAAATATCAACTCACGTGATAAAATGAGATCGACGCTATTCAGACACACGATACATGTCAATCCAGTCAAAATGAAGATTTTGGGGGGTAGATCTGATAAGAGTGAAAAGAGAGGGAATACAAGTAGATCAGGGAATAGGTTCTTACATAAGGCCACAATGCATGAAATTGGTTATGACGAGTGGTGAGCAACCATTGGGTGACGATATGACAAGTTTCCACATCCAAGAAGCTAAAAAGGTCTTAGGCCTGGGTTTTCAGAGAGAGGGGAGGCCGAAAGAAGAACTTGGTAGAGATGAATCCGAAGAAGCTTGCACCTTTTAGACCTCAAGAATATCACAAGGGATTTTACTCGGTCATCCCACTGAGACAACTCTAATGAAGGGAGCCTGATAGGATTTCGACCTTCAGTGTTCAAACCAATCTTAATACAATGCATACTCAACACTTCGAACAGGGATTTCTGATAGAGTAAATCCCATGAGCTCGCGGGATAGGACTACAGGAAAGGTGGATCCCATAGCCTTGCGAGATTTGGACCTTGGAGAAACTATAAGCTAAGGTGAATTTGCTTCCTGATAAGGGGGATCCTGATAAGGATCAAGGTTCTAGACAAGGATCAAGGTTCCAGCCTCATCAGTGTAATGGTGATAAAAAACAAATCTAGATGAAGATTGGGAAATATAAGACTTAGTTCATAATGTTGATTGTTGGCTTCAAATGATAGATAAGATCCGTATAGAGAGAAGTCTGGGTAAGAGGAAGAATATCAAGGGATTCCCCCACATGCATTTCAAGGCTGGAGCAATCATGTAAATGAAGTGGCCCTATGAACTTGCTCCTACAACCACAAAAAAGATAAGACCAGTTATGTGAGTAAGAAGACACTTGCAATTATACCATAAACATTACATTATCTTCCTTCAACAAACTTATGAACGAGTGTTGGGTTTGTTCAAAGATAATCATTCATGATCTTAGATGTTGTAGATAAGTGTCCTAAAAAATGCATGTGCCAAGTCTCAAAATCAAAGGAAGGATTAGCGATTTTGTGATTCTAGTTAAGAGTTCGTAACTAAAGAGTATGATCAAGACATGAGAGAATGAAGATGAAGACATTAGGCACAACATGCAATAATCTTAGGCATGACCTCCACATCCCACTCTTGAACTACAACCTGCAAAATCATATATTGAGGCATGGTTTCATTAATTTTCTCTATGTTGATTAATCTGATTCATTTAAGCAATCATTTTTCATTTACCACCTTCCTGTTTGGTAAAATTCACTTAGAGATACTAAGAACAAACTTGTTAAAAAGAAAATGTCCTCGAGAAAAAAACTGCCATTTCAAATGTCTATCTTGAACCAGTCACTCATGGTGTTATGATTAGATGATTGTACCATCAATTTGTCCACATCAACCTTCAAGAAAAATATTTCTGGAAACTTCTTTGACAACTCAACAAACAATGTACTGATGACTCAACAAGGTCCACACCAATTTGCAGTGAAATCTACCACCACCTGAATACACCAAATGATAAGCACCATTTTCAGAAATCCAAATAATGATAACATAACTTAGGCTCACAATAATCAAGAAACAAAACAAATCACATGCAATTTTTACAAAGAAAATAAAAGCCCAGAATACAACAAATGATAAGCACTATTCTCATAAGTCCAAATAAAGATAACAAGACTTAGGCCAACAATAATCAACAAACAAAGTAGATCATATGTAGTTTCTACAAAGAAAATAAACACTCAGATTGGATCTATGGAGCAAAAGAAAGACTAAAGCATAATTTTTCTCAAAGCTCCTATCAAGAATTCACAAAATATATTAGACATTTGTCAAAAATTGTTCACATTGTCATAAAACTATGAAAATCACACATACGCAAACCCCATAACTATCTGGATCGAATTTCTGTTCACTGAGAGCTCTCTCTATTCTAGTGGATTATATGCATTCTCGAATGCATCAACATGATAAATCCTTGGACTTATGACTTTCACCGGGTAAATATATTTAAAATCACAATAACTTTTTCCTCCCATGATGGTAAGTTGGCTTCCCTACCTAAGTGGATTCTTAGGAAATCGGTGATGGAATTTGAAGAGTGGCTTGCAAAACAAGAAGTTCCTTCTCTCTTTTTTGATGGGGCTTCTCAGAATAATCTTGGGGTGGCATAAATAGGGGAGTCTTCTTGATCCTGAAGGAAATCCGATAGCTACCTATGTAGGAAGTTTGGGGAATGCATCTAACAATGTCTCTGAAGCGTATGCCTTATGGAAAGGTGTTTGCATTGCCAAGAAGGAGGTGTCACTAAAATGGCAGTCTTTGGAGATTCAATGATGGTTCTCTAAGCGATCATCAAGAAAGCACAGACTGACAATTTAATGTCTTCAACAACATTATCTCTTGCACCCTTTTTATTATTGAAGGCTTTGGAAATTTCAGGATTTTCCACATTAAAAGGGACCTAAACTCTCAAGCGGATGATTGGGCTAAGTTTGGGTTGAATTTGGAGGTTAATTGTAACGTAACCAACCTTCCAAGCTAAGTCCCATCACTATGGAAAATGAATTATCCTGCTAAATATGAATTTGAAAATGCCCCATACATATAAAATAAAACCAAGGGGAAACAAGCCCATAAAAATTACGACAAAACAATATGTTGATTTACCCATGCATCTACAACATTTATAAAAACATGAATGCATCTAATAAGCACACAGAAAACACACATAGAATTCAAAGATTCATTTACATAGCATAAATCATAATAAAACAATAGAACACTTATCTGCTTATAAATATAACCAATTGGTTTGCATATGAAGGATGAACCTCCCATCCATAGGCATTATTGTTCATTTTCTCTCAACAACAGGCCACCCCCATGTCGAGGCTACGAGGCCACCCTCCTGCATAACATCTCACCATAATTGCTGGTTTGCTTCTTCTCAAAATTAGTGGGCTCAAAATCTGTGATTCTAGTCACCATGGCCAAGTAGGAACCAAACCTCTCTAGTGCTCTGCTCTCTCTCATCAACCTATGGGGATTACCAACTAGCTCCTTGGCTTCCTTCAAGGTCTAATGAAACCATCTAGGTTTCCTCTTCCCTGAGGTAACCTCTTGTGGACTAGTACCCTGATGCCCCTTAGTCTCATCCATAGATCTCACCATAGATGTCTGAGGTCCTGAAGCACGTGTACCTGTGTTCTGTGTACAAGTCACCTGTGATATTGTAGATGTACTGGGTGGAACAATAACCCTTGAACTCGATGTAATAAACACATGAGGTTGTGTCCCCTAATGTGTATCATACTACATATGTGGGACCTTTTCAAATCTATCTCTCAACTCACAAGATCTCTGAAAGGCTCAATCCTCCTCGAATCCAACATCTCTCCTCACAACAATGCTTCTCACTGCTGGTATGCAGATCCGATAGGCCTTTGAGACTCTGCTATATCCAACTAGGATCCCCTTTGTCTTTTGTGGGATCCAACTTTTTCCTCTTCTCATAAGGCACATGAGAGAAAGTTGGACACCCAAATATGCGAAGTTGTCCAACATCTCGCCTTCTCCTAGTGAAGGCCTCTTTAGGTGTCTTGCTCCCTAGATCTCTATGTGGACTCTTGTTCTACAGATACATTGTAGTACTGCAAGCCTCAACCCATAAGAAAAGTGGAAACCCTTTATCATGTAACATAGATTTCGCTGCACCAATAATAGCCCTATTATTTCCCTCAATAATCCCATTCAGTTGGGGGTTGTAAGGAATGGTCAATTGTCTCCTAATACCCTCCTCGATGTAGAAGTATTTAAATTCTATGGAGGTACACTCCCCATTTTCTGACCTCAATACCTTAATATTTCTCCCTTTTTGGTTCTCCATGTGTTACACATTATTTTCGTCATCCCTATGATCGTTAATGATGTAAACCTATCTATTGCCTTTAGAGGGGTCACAGTGGCCTAAGTTCCTGAAGAGAGAAGGAAGAAGAACTTTTCCTGAGAAAAGAAGTTGCTTTTTTTTCTATGTAAAAACCTTATAAAAAGGAATGTACGCAGGTTGCTATATAGCTAGGGTGCGGAAATGACCAATTTCCGCAGGTTGCTATATAGACAGGGTGCGGACTTTCCGCAGGTTGCTATATAGCCAGGGTGCGGAAATGACCAATTTCCGCAGGTTGCTATATAGCC